>JACEGR010000742.1:0-223214 GCA_014170235.1 Listronotus bonariensis | reverse complement strand
CCTTCTTGCACCAAAAAATATTCTAGTTATATAAACATTTATTAACAAGCCAACCTAATGGATAAAAATAACAATTTTACGCTGGAATTGTTCTTAGCCTTAAAAGACAAACTTAACTACTAATTTTATAAATACTGTTCGAATTGGTGACCATGATGTCTTATGCATTGTTGGCATACCGTCTGTAGTTTTCTTAAAGCATTTTCAATTATGAAAAAGCTCTCTAAAGGCATTTTTCGTGGCCTCTCTTAATTCCTCAATTGTTTCATGCCTCCTCGAGTATATTTTACCTTTTAAATATCCCTACAAAAATAATCTAAAACTGAGAGGTCCGGAGACCGTGGTGGACATCGAATAGGTCCCTGCGTGGCTGTAAATCGATTAGGAAAGTGCTGTTCCAACCCGTGTTGTATCACGTGAGAGTTGTGAGCCGGAGCTCCATCTTGTTGGAAATAGATGGCATTTACTTGGACCAAGGGAATATCTTCCATAATAGTAATTGCTCTTTCTTAAAGGATTTGTATGTATCTATCAGAATTCAAATTTCCTTGGTAAATACAATATTCAATTCTTCTTCCCAAAATGAAAAAGAAACATTAAATCCAAACCTTCCCTGGCGTTCCCTGGGAAAAATAACGTGTTCATTTTCCTGGCTTCAAACCCTTGAGTTATTCCTATTGTCCTTTGTCCGACCAAATCATCTCCATTTCAAAATTATTCTGCCTTTCACACATATTGAGAAACCAGTTATAAAACTCCACTTTCCACTCAGGATAGCTAGGATGAAGATAGTGCACAAGTTTAAACTTGTAAGGTTTGAATTTATGTCGTTTCAATATTTTATCGACTTCTGTTTTGGATATTTTCTTCTATTTGCCTGCAAGATGTCCCTGAAGTATTTTCAACTGATGCCAAAACATTTATTTCAGCTACTTCGTTATCTTTACTATAATTTTTCGGCCTAGGTTTAGTAAATGACCCCTATTGAAGTACCTTGTTTTGTATTTTACGAAATATTCTTTTATCATCTCTTCTTTCATGATATCTATATGGAAATCAAGAAAAAAGTCAAATTTAAAAAAAAATATTCGTTCTAACGTACCTATTCAGATAAAGCTCCGCCGCCTCATCGACGTCTTCGTTGGATAATATGAAACATCTATTCATATCATACTTTTTAAAATGTTCAAAATTTTAGTTTTGTGCCATATTTTTAGAAAAATGATGACGATAATCTAGGAACCAGCACTCAAAAATTCAATAGCAATCATTTGACGTTGATTAATTTGACCGTCATTAATTTAAACCAAAGCCGCCTATGTTAAAAAGTAAATAATGGCATGTTTTCATGCTGTTTATAAAAATAAGTTTCGACCATATTATATTTTTAAAAAGCTCTCAGTGTTGCAAATAATATGACGAAAGAAAATATGGGGTATTCCATTTAAAAAGTGCAACTTTAGCTAATATCTTAAAGAAAGTAAATCCCAGAAAAATTTCTAGTACGCCACAGTATTCTGCGTCAAAAGTTCTATAAGAGCCCGTTTTTATCTTTTCGATAAGTTATTAGATACCTGAGATACGAGGGGTAACCGAAAATACAACATTTTTAAAATCACCCTGTGGCGAAGAAACTAAGGGGGCTAAAACAAATCTGTTTGCGGCATCTTTTGTTTGACAGAAAAGTAGCACGGTGTCGCGAAAACCGCATCTTTGTAACTTCACTCATAAGCGAGAAAGCCCGTAAAACACACGAAAATAGGACAGCCTGTACAGTAACTAAGGGTACATCGTAAAAATCGAGGCCGATTTGACGGATCGCTTTGAACCTACTACTGTGCCCTTCGTCGTAGAATTTATCGGAGGAAGATATTCCGGTTCTAAATTATTTTTAATTTGAAAAAAAAGGATATATGTGGCAGGCAAATGGTTATTTTAGGCAAATGGCTTCTGCCTAGGTAAATGCCTTCTGCCTAGGCAAAAGACTTCTACCTAGGCAAATGACTTCTGCCTGAGCAAATGATGTTAATAAAATAACTTTTATTTAAAAGCCATTTGCCTAAGTAAATGCATTTGCCGTTGTCCTTGTTAGGCAAATGACTAGGATATATTTCATAACATATTAGGCGTACAGTGTGTTTTGCAAACTACAGTAAAAAGCAAAAGCACGTGTAATTTAATTGGTTCGAAGCGCTACAGACGGTCATGCAGAACTGTCACATTGTGGCGGTCATGGTTAGTTTTTTTCTTTTAATTTACTAAGTTTCAACTAAACATAACAAACTAACCATAACCCCCAATTTAACAATTTTGCATGACCGACCGGTTATGCAAATACATCTATTTACATTTGCCTAAAAATTGCTTAGGCAAATACAATTAAAGGCTATTTGACTAGGCAAAAAGCATTTAAAAATGAAAATATACCATTTGCCCAGGTAGAACGCATTTGTCTAGGCAGAAGCCAATTCCCTAAAATAACCATTTGCCTGCGACATTTGCAATGACAAAGAAGGCAAACAAGTAAAAATAAACTTCTTACCTTACGTTTGTGGTATTTTTTTAATTAATGTCATTTATTTTTAAGAAAAACAAGACAAAATAATAACGCAAACCACAAAAGCAACACAAACATTATTTTTAATTTCTAAAAATGCGATTTGACCAACCACTATGGTTGATAATAAAACCAATCGAGAAATTTAAGGATCTAGTTTCTAATAGAAAATATTATAGGAAAGACAAATGTAGTAAATTAAGTCAATAAGTTCCTTGTATACTGCGGAAGTTATACAAAAGCGAATAGCTGAATATAATTTCAAAGCACACACTTAAGTTCTTTAAAGTTGTCCCTTGAGAAACGGGTTGAAACTCGTAATTCTATTACAAAGTTTTGTTTTATCTCGCATTGAATTATTATGTCTCTCTTCATTTAGGACAAATTTATCAAATTCGACTAATTATTTAGCGACATTAAATTAAAATTAATTGTCTCAAGAAAATTGTATTGCGAGAAGTGTTAATTGGATATTATTTTATAATTATCACTTTGTTTATGAACAACAATTAAAAGTTAAATAAATTTGTATATTTATGTCTTATTTAATAAAGAGCAATGACCCAAAAATAAGGTATTTAAAAATTGTTTTTAAAAAAATTATAGCTCTCCAATACAAGAAAACAAAAGCACTCTCCCCCCTTTTTGAAAAACACATAACAGAATTCATTACACATAGGGAGCCAATTATTTAATTACTTTGGTATTATAATAATAAATAGAATAGTATTGTCAACTATCTTTTAACTTAAACTTCCACTAGAACGATTTAAAATAAACTGTAATGCTTCGCCAAACATTCGTCCAAACAAACCATCTTATTTCCGCGCTCCTTTGATGCAAAAAACCGACAAACTCTGAATCACCGAGGAATCATATCCCAAGCCCTTGGACGGACGTGAATTCCGTCCACTTCCACATCCACACCACCCTCATAGCCCCACTCTGTGGGGCTATGTGGCGCGCTATTCATGCGGCCGATTGTTGCAAATCTGGACGCAGCATATATCTTTAGATCGCACCACAAATCCAAATGTCGCTGACTTAAGGTCTGGCCACACATAACCGCAACAAGCCAGCAAAAGTACGTCTCGCTAGTGAAATGTAGGGGATGCGGTGCAAAAGGTTTTGTATTTGATAAAATGGTAGTAATACGACTCTGTTATACTACGCTTTAAATTGAACCTTATTGTAAAATAAACCTTTACAAATAAGGTAACACAGTTTTACCTATACTGCACTTGTTTTAGATAAAAAGGAACAGAGTCCGTTTTATTTAACCAAGGAGATATACATACATAATATATAAAACAAAAGACTTAGCTTGACAAAAGTGCTTTTGAGGGCATGAAAAGCGCTTTTAATTTTTTCCGAATTAATCTGCCCCACTTTCCTCTATCATTGTGAATCGGAACTCGGTGCGTGGGAAAGTACTGAATATGTACTTTTTATAACTTTGGGGAGCTTAAGTGAAAGCATTGGCTTATAGAAAAAAATCTCCATCCTTCGTTTACGAAGTTACGCTAAGTAGAAGTCTTTAGTGCTTATAGTATTTAAGAAACGATTTTTAAAAGTTTGCTATTCACACCATTTTTCGGCAATTTTACCTATTTTTTATTCTGCAACTTTTTTCTACGCAGTTTTAGGTAAAGGCAATGGTATATTTAGTTGAAAGAAAAAGCAATTACCTTCAAAATCATCCATAATGCGAGTCTCTAAGAATGTGTATACCACTCGCAAAAATATCGGCGCGTTCGAAATCTCCCGGTTTAAGTCCTTTGGCTAATGTTAAATTTATAAGGGTGATATCTATTTTTACGCAAAAAATTAAGCTGTAGATTTGGATACTCCTACATTTTGTTTAATTTGCCAAGTTAATATCTTAGGGTTCTCAACAACTGCTTGTAAAACATTATTTGGAGTTTCTTCTAAAGGTTCCTTTTTTCGAGATAAAACTGGCTTTTTAAATTTCAGGCCAGCTGTAAAGAAAATGGAATTACATGGCTGTTTTCTTTCTGGATATGTATAAAGATACATTTCCGCTGTATTTACAGTATTTTTGTTGCACAAAATGTAACACGTTAGCATGTTAAACTTTTCTTCATGGCTATAGTTGCCACCCGGCATATTCGACGATAATAACACAATAGATATTAACTATTCACCAATAAACAATAATAAAGACAACAATAACAATAAGAACAATTGCTCTAAAAACAACAACTCGACAAACAGGGTAATAACGACAAATACTATTTTATAATGATATTCAATTATGTTACAGATATGGTAACAGGTATTCACTTTCAAGCATTTGTTTGCAAGGCCTACTTAAAAATAACTTTAAAAAATAGAAAAAATGCATCGGTAAATTTGTAATAAAAAATGGGATTAGATACAGGTTGTAATTTTTTTCGAGCCATATAAAAAAATAAAGTTGATGATGGTTTCTTGAAAACGAAACGACGGGTATAAAATTTAAAAACACCATCGTGTAGTACCTAAAAAATGCCAATAAAAACATAAAATCGATATAGGCAAATTTTCGTTTTTGCCAAATATCTCAGCAGGTCATGAAAATTTTTCAAGTTTTTAAACGGCATGTAAATAAGCTTTTAAAAACACAACTTTTTCCTAATTTAACCTAAGCTGTATCTCCAATATGTACTGAGATTCCCATGCTTAGGATCCTTATCTTGGACACTTATAGACGCACAAATAAAAAGTTATAACGAAAAATTAAAAAGATATACGTAAAGATTAGGAAAAATTGTTGAAAGTAGAAAGACCTAAAGAACCACATCTTGCTTATTAATAGTTTTACAATACACCATTTTAAAGGTAAGTGTTTTCTCTTTTTAAATAAATAAACTATTGCCTACACCTAAAATTATGTAGAAAAGAGTTTCAGAACATTGTTAGGTAAAATTGCCAATTAATAATGTGGGTGGCAAACTTTAAAAAATCGTTTCTCTAATACTCTGAAGACTTTTACTTAGCCTTATTTTATAATTAAAAAATAAAAAAATTAATAAAGAATGCGTTTTTTCGTGTTTTTTTTTGCTTCGTTTTTTGAGCATACTTTTGTCACAAATAACTTTTTACAATTTGGCAAACGTTATTCGATGGAAAAGTTAATTTCCTACAACTTGTTTGTTGACTACTACCTAGAAAAAATGCATAGTTTTCGACCTAACCCCAAAAAACTAAAAGGGGGATGTTTTTATCCCGTTCGCGGTTATTTAATATTTGGGTTCATTGACCATATGAAATCATAAAACTCCTTTCACGTTGTAGTTCCTTTTTACCCTCTTTTTTATACAGGATGTTTTTTTTTGATTGGTATTATAGGGCACAGGCTAAACGGTAAGAGATACAAAAAACCTAAGGTGCGATAATGAAGCAATTAGATTCACGCTCAAACAGCAAATCTAAGAAAAAAAATAAGAAACATAGTTTTCCATGGATTGAATTAATATTCATTTATTTTTTAAAGGATATGTATATAAAAAACACAATTTAAGAAGAAAACTAAAACATTTATTAACCAGAATAATAGCAATCACAAAAATAAATTAATTTATAATAGCAACGAAAGAATTATCTCAGGTACTTAATATTTTTTGTGCTAGTGTTTAATCATAAAATGTGCTCAAACGCTTTCTATTTGGTTCGATGATTTTTGGCGTCAGCTTGTAATCCAACTAGTGGCGATATAAACGTACATATTTGGTCAGAAAATGCATCGAACAGAATGGAAAGCATTGGAGCACATTTTGTGAATAAGAACCAGCGCAAAAAGTTATTAAATACTTAAGATAAATGTTTTGTTGCTATTATACATGAATCTATTTTGTAGTTGTTATTGTTTTGGTTAATAAATGTTTTAATACTCCTGGTTAATTGGGTTTTTTGTATACATATCCTTTAAAAAATAAATTAATATTAATTCAATCCATGGCCACCTATGTTTTTTAAATTTTCTTGTAAGATTTGCTGTTTAGAACAATGCAAAATATTAAGTGTTATATACTGTTGTAATAACAAGAAAAAATGCAATTTTCTTATATACTCAGATACAGAGTCTCCCATTTAAAAAAATGCAAGTTTGGGTTATATCTCAAAAATTAAAACATTCATATTTATTTAGGTACGCCACTGGATTCTACGTAGAAAGGTTTAAAACTTTTGCATTTGACATTTCCTTCTACCTCCATAAATGTCCGAGTAATGGGACATAATAAAAATCGACAAGTTTTGAGAATCACCCTGTATCTTCTAAAACAATCAAGTAAGCGTAATTCTGATTGCGTCATTAAACTAAATATGAAAAAAGAGATCGGGGCATGTATCTTACTTTTTTGTATCTCTTACCATTTAGCCTGTACCCTATAATACCAACCAAAAAAAACACCTTGTACAGAATCAAACGCCTACTACAGCTAGTACCTTCTTTGCTACTACTAACACAAAAACACACATCACACTAATATTACGTATGCAGGAGAAAAAAATTGTGCCTCAATTAAGAATTAAAATATCAAAAATGTCACTTTTCTAAAAATTGTGTTTTAATGCAAATTTGAGTATTTACGAAATGTCTCTTCTCTAATGTTTTTTTTTATAAATTTTATCTTAAATTTTTTGACCAATATCACTCTTTTTCTAAAGGAACAATAAAGTCTAGGATAAAAACATATTATAGCTGGTAAAGTCAATTTTTTATACAAGTTAACTTTGTAAATCGTTTTCTAGCTATTTAATAGTACTTTCTAATTTATTTATTATTTTACGGTAAATATTTACTAGATAATTTTATATTCAGATGAACAATAAATTGAAATTTAAAATTTTGATATTTTCTATTCTTTATTTTATTTTTATGCAAAATTAAATTGTTTATTTTAATGGAAATTTTACTATAATATAGTCTATTGTTATCTTAAATCGATTATTACAATGGCTACTATTGTCATATAGAACAATGTTATACAAAATATATTCTGTTTTTCGTTGTTTATTCAGATGAAATGTGCGTAAACTATTTTTTTATACATATGTGTATTTTAAATCGAATAATAAACTAGCGAAAACAAATGGGCGTTATCGAGAAATTAGCAGACATTTATCAAAAGATATAGAGAAAAATTGAAAGATTTTTATAGACAATCTAATGATCTTAAAATAGGGAATGCTCGGAATAAGACAAAAACAATGTGGAATATTATTAATACTTTTCAAAAAGAATACTTTTAACCAAAGCATCGAAATTTTTGAAGATGTTATTAAATTGTCTGACGAAAAGTTGCAAATAATTTTAATGATTTTTTCTTACCACTACCGCTGATGTCAGTGACTTTGATTTTTAGACAAGAATATTCCATTTTTTTCAAAAACTTTTTTTTGTCGCCAATTTGTAATATGGAAGTAGTATCTCTAATCAATCGGCTTAAAAACTCTAATTCGACGGGTAATGAAAATATCTCTAATAACTTGTTAAAACAATGTGCGCTACAGCATAGCAATGCTTTGGCTTTCTTGATTAATCTGTCTTTTAGTGCTGCAGTTTTTCCCAAAAACTCAAAGTTGCGACTGTCATTCCGATATATAAGCAGGGTGATACTAGCATATATTCTAATTATCGAGGAATAAGCTTGATTCCTAGTATCTCTAAGGTTTTGAAATGGCATTTAGGGATCAATTATTTAATTTTTTAAAAGCAATAACTTACTTTTTGATGCACAACATGGTTCAGTTCATATCTTTCGGAACGCTATCAATCAGTCTCCGTAAATGGGGTAAGAAGTCAGCTGGCTTCCATAAAATTGGGGGTTCCTCAAGGGTCCGTTCTCGGACCTTTGCTTTACGTTATTTTTTTTAATGATCTCATACAATACCTTAATAATGTTTCACAAGCTGTAAAAACCATGGCCTCAATTCCACTAAATTGAACTCATTCGTTCGCTGAACGTATTCGTTCCGGGAGCGTATAACCTTCATCTGTTTTTCTTTAACGAACGAATAACCTTCACTTGTTTTTCAAAACAGGCGGTCATAAAACAGAAATCTGTATTACCATCTGACATCTGACAAAATTCAAAGTCATTACATAACCTAAAATTCCTTTAAAGTGAAATTAAAGTTGAAAAAATCGGTTAACTAAGCTATTAAAATCAAAATATACAGTTTAACTGAAATACAAGAAGCAAATAAATAATTAACATGGTCCTCCGCAGCCAGAAAAATCATTTGTAAGCAAAATAGTTCCTAAATCACATAACCTATAACCAAAAAGGGTTCGAAGCGGTCTCCTGCAGCTCCGTCGGCGCAAAAGCGCAAAAGTGCGTGAAAGCGGTAGCCTGAAGCTCATTTGGAGTAAAATGAATATATCAGTTGTCAAAATATAGATTGAAAAGAAAAATTATGAAAAATTACTTATTGCTTTGGAAAAGTAACTATCTAACAAGTTATTGCATATAATTTTTATACCACCTTCCATTCATACTTTCTAAAAGGCTTTTATTGAGTGTTGAGTACTTGTACAGAATGTTAGATTAGGACAAAAGGTCATTGATAAGGACAAAGACTGGAAATGGAGATTAGCAAACTACATTAAAATATCACTTAAGGTAAGTATTAAACTAAAGTAAAATCATATTTAGAAAAACATTTATGGTCAATTTTTTTAGTTTAAAAAGGTAATATTTTAAAAAATATTTGTCTTATTTATGCAAATTGGGTAATTGTCTCGAAAGTGGGACCAACTCCGATTTTGACCAAATAATTTGATTTACAGAGGCTTTTTGGGGCGTTAATCACAAATCCGAAAGAAGTTTTAGTCGGAAACTTATTGTTTTTAAAATATCCCTCATTAAAATTGAAAATGAAGTATCCTCATTTTTCTGTATATTCCCGTCATTTTGCACAAAATTCTTAATATAACACTAAATGGGAATACAATATTTTATAAACAACTTTAAAAACATGTTTTTTATTTACTTTACACGTTTTTTGCCAAATTGCATTTTTTTACCCCTAAATGCCGCAACCATGCATTTTAAGCTGTCACAGATGTGGTCACAAGTGACTTAATTTAAAATAAATCTTTTAATTTACTATAAAAAAGACATAAACATAAACCTATTAAAAAGAGGTTTTAAAAAGATTTTTTGCTGGTAAATAAAATATTATGTGTCAATTTAGTGTTATATCAAGAATTTTGTGCAAAAGAAGGGGGAATATAGTAAAAATAGAGGATCGTAGTTGCTGCCACTTTGGAGACAATTACTGTAAATTGTTAGTACATACCAATTATTAGTTGATATAAATACCCAAAGATGGTAAAAACATTTGATACTTATATGATTTTAAAGAGTAAATTATCAAAACCTTTTATTGCCAGTTGTCTTTTTTTTTTAATTTTTTATTTAATAATAATTTTATTTGTAGGATTCTAGAAGACTACGAATATACATACCTTAGGACCGTGCCAGAAGACATCAACATTGCATAATAGTTCAAGAATAATATCAAATGATCAATAAATAAAATAATGAAGCCCAAGGTGACTAACATTATAAATTATAAAGCTTCTGTAATTTGTAAAAAAATAATAAAAACAATCAATAATATTTTGTCGTGTTTAGTTTATTTTAATTATTAAGCTTACAATAAAAAGGTATATTATAGTAAATAAACATTGTTTTTGTGCCAGAATATTTTTGCATTATAAACAAGTAGGTTAGCAAAAGGTGCATGGGCTCCTGAAAATATTCCCAGTTTATATAGAATATATTCTTAATTCACTTCTCCCGCTTGAAAAAGCAATTAAATCCAGACACTTCATAGTAAGTTCCATATAATACAAATGATTTTACAATCTGGTCACCTAAAATAAAAACATACAAATTTCAGGTTTAAATAAGCAAATGTAGGTTTTTCTATAAAATAGAACAAAATATAAAAACAACATTTAACTTATTAGGATTAACTTAGGACATTGTAGAGTACCTATAAAAATTATAATAGAAAGAGTAAAAGCCATTAAGTAAAAGAAAATATTGCTCCTGTGAAAAGATCATTGGTTTCGGTTAGGTTACGTAAGGATTTTCGAACAATGAACTAGTAAAAGCAAGAAAAGACATGAATACACAAGTTAAGGTACTTGAGAAGTACGTAAGAAACTTGGACAGTATCATATGTATAATTGTAATGATTTAAGGAAAATATTAGTATACTTTTAATGCAAATTTTATTCACAGTTGCTTTTATTCTCCCATTTTAAAAAGTGCACTCATGTTAAAATTAACTTAAATAGCAAGTTATTAATCAGTGTGGCAACAAAATTTATTGTTTAACCCAAATGTTATAAGTTATTTTTATAGGACTTACTTTGTCTGTTATCTGAACATGGTCTTAAGTTTGATCAATCATTTCATGTCTTTCTAGGGTTACCTGCCGTGTCATTTGTAGTTAGTTAGTTGTAGTAACAAATTATGCTGTTTATATGACTGGATCTTTCTACCAGTCTCTGATAAAAGCTAAAAATAACAAAAAATTGGAACCAAAACAATATAAATACCTATAGGGTTATTTGAACATACCTTTTTGGTACCTTACTTCTTGATAAAGAACACAGTTACTAGGTAATATTCCACATCATGTTCAACATGTTGTTTACAAAGCAAAATATTATTTTAATATTGATAATAAAATAGAAATAATATAATATACTTTTTTAAACTGTAAAGTAAGGTTAAGTGGAATCACATGTTCACTATTTACTTTGGCAATTCTTTGGTGTATTGTGGGTTGTCTCTTTTGCAAATTTCACCTAGTTTCTACCGTTAGATTTACACCATTTAGTGGATCAGTTTATTTTAGTTTTAACTTTAGAGTTCAAATCTTAATTGTGTAGCAAGTTTTAATATTTATGTGTTTGAATGAGATAAAAAGTATACTTGACTTTGACAAATGTGTCATATTTTAATGCAGTGTTGTCCGCCAATTTGTGAAGTTGGCTATGCACGAACGAAGAACTTTTTGTTTTCATAAGAGCCTAGAGAAAATAAAGAAAAACTAATAAAACGCAAACAAAAAGGCGCTTATGAACAGTGGAATAGAGGCCCATATGTTATAATGACGACACAAATGTCCTAATAGTTGAAAAAGATGTCCATATTTTAAAGACAACTGCAGAGAAGGTATATCAACGCGCTATAAACTGGTCGGAAAAAAATAAACTATCTTTAAATACAAATAAAACTAAGGCTGTGGTTTTTTCGTGTTCTAAACAGCCACAGTCCTCCTTAACACTATGTGAGAATAATTCGTCTGCTTCTGTTACCACTTCTGAAGACTGTTCACTTTTGGGTATTGTGTTTGATAGTAAGCATAGTCAAATTAATATTATATGTACAAAACTACGCCGGAACTGCTACGCCCTGCGTTTCATGTCTTGTCATTGCAGCAGGGATATTCTCTTGAGTTTGTATTATGCCAATATTCACTCCTCCATTCGGTATGGCATATTAAATTGGGGGCAAGTTCGGGGTGCATCGTGTTTTCTGATACAGAAGTACGCTGTAAGGATACTTGCAGGATTGACTGGGCGGGAGTCTTGTTGGGACGCCTTTCGACCCCTTGGCATATTGACTGTTGCGGGGGTTTACATTTTGGAAATTTGTTCATATGTTTATGTAAGGCTATCGGCGTTTCAAGCCTCTCGCCCAAATCATGGCTATCATACGCGAGCACGTACTTTATTACTACCTGAACAGCATCGAACAGCGTTCTATCAGAGAAACATCATGTACAACGGATGTAGATTTTTTAACGCAATGGCGACTGATGTTAAGAATTCTCCCAATATAAAAATATTTAAGCGACGATTAAAGCGTTTTTTAATTGAAAAAATTGATATTCGCCGGAAGAATTTTTGTAGGATAAAATTTAATTATTGTTTTTGGCACCAATAGTCAGAAATGAAAGGTTTACGAATATATTATTATGTGATGTGTATTAATTTGTACCAGGGTGTATGGATGTGTGCATATACCTTTATTTCTATTGTGACGTAATTTTTAGTTTAGAATTTTTAAGTGTCCTGGTGATTTCTGTACTATTTTTTTATTTTTGTGTTGTTTTAGACACCAATATTATATATATTTTTTTTAATTATTTTGTTAACAGATACTAACTCAATATGTTTTTTTTTATTTATTTATATGCTACAATGTATAGCCTGTTTGTTTCCTTTTGTAACTATATTTTGTAACTTTTTTACAATTATTGACGTGTTTTTCAGTTATTGTACTTTTTTTGTATGTACTTTTTAACTGAAAAATAAATTTATTGATTGATTGATTGATTGAATAAAAAAGTACCAATTACATATATATTTATAAATATAGATCCATTGTTAAAAATTGTTAAAGTCTAGTAGTTAATAGTTATTGGTTGGTTGGGTGGTTGGGTGGTTGGTTTTGCCACACTTTCGAAGTCATCCCACCCAGGTTTCGACTGTCGCCATCCCTAGGTGGTGCACTGCAGCCTTATGGCTTATTGTGCCCTGAACCCTACTCTTCCTCATTCACACACCATTTCAGAGACAACAATGAGACGAGCAACTAAATGTAAATAAATTATCCGAGAGAGAGATAGCTGCTGGGCCTTCCTTGTCTGTCTTCAAGGAAGGCAAACGCAGATGGCGCGTTTGCCCGCCAAATTCAAATTATATAGCTGTGCTATTTTTGCCCTTAATGTTAGGTACTTGTTTTTGTTTCCTATTAATATAAAATATTGGGGTTTAGTTCAATAATTACACACACCTAATTAAAAATGTCATTTATTTGGTTTTTATAAAGATTTTTTCTTACAGATAACCATGTCAATATTACCTTAAATTATCTGTTGAAAAGCACAAATTTAATATATACACTGTGATCACTAATAAAAGTCAATATTCAAAGTCCAATTAAAGGTAAAAAACCACGAAACACACAATAAATCACAGAAAATGTAAACAAACTGTCCAAACAAATCGGCCATTGAAAAATATCAAACACAAATATCGATTAACATTTCGTCGTGACTGCCTGCGGCAACGTTTGTCAAGTTAAAAATATTCGATTTATGGTATATTTTCTTTCTCTTAATTAGACGTGAGCCAAAAAAGGACATTAAAGTTTACATGCACAACTTGGCAACCAGGACAAAGCGATGATTGCTCCATCTACGATAGCCTGCCATGATGAAAGACAAAGACATATTTATTGGAACTTGCGTTAAACCAGAAAGAGACAAAGACAATGGACAAATTGTTAGGACCAGTTACTCGTCTCATTCTTGTCTCTGACCATTTATTCCATATCTTGAATGGTTGCTGCTCGGTCGATTACGCCCGAGCAAATCACCGCGTGCCGTTGCCCAAAACCGATAACGGCCCGGGCATGCATCAGGTGGGTGTCAATTGGATTACAAAATAGGCAACAGCGAAATTGGTGAAAATGGCGAAGTCGCCCATCCGAGAGCTTAGGTTGCCAAATCTCATTGCGCGGGAAATTTAAATTATGAAATTTTTAATTTAAAATAAAAATTATTCATTAAAAAATTAATATTTTAAAAATACTTTAATAAAAGCCTTAAAATATATAAAGAATTAGGATTCCTATGCAAAAACAACCACTATTTGTAATTTTTTTTAAACCAAATTAGTAATTCCCGCCATTGCGTGTCCGCCACGTGTGCGCATTACTCTATTTTATTTTAATGGTTGCTCTGTTTGGCTTGTTTATCTGGTACACTAATTGCTATTTTCTTTAATAAAACTGAAGTTTTTTGTATATATTCGTGCTAAATTTTAGTAAGTATTATATTATGTACATGTATTTATTAACTTCAAAGATTTAAACAGTTTTAATTACAAAATTTTGTTGGATAAGGTATTCTAACCACATTTTAACTTTTTAGGGCCAGAAATCTTGGTACTATCGATCTGTGGTGGCAGGTTTGTTTTAAAATGCTTTACATTTCATAAAACATCAATGTTTTTTGTCAACTTGATCAAAAAAATAAAGGCTTTATCTTTATCGTACTCAGTATTGATCTGGTAAGTTTTTTAACCATGTTGGAATTATTGTTTCAAATGATCCGCACACTGCAGGTATTTCTGTCTACAAATAATACTTTAATATGGTTTTTAAATGTGTTTAGGAATTGTAGGTATAAATGTGGAGTGTTATTAGTTATTATATAAGTTAAGGTGGTGGTAAAATCTAAGTAGATAATGTCAGAGGGATATTAATTATGTCTTAGGGTGGGGAAATGCTTGTAAATTAACAAAAGCCAGTTAATGTATCTCTTTTATTTAAATATAGTTACATCAGGGCCCTTAATTTAATGGAATGACTACCTCGGTTAGACACATTAGTTTTGTAATTTCTGTATTGGTATTAAGAATCCTTTCATATTTTTTAAGTAGATTTCTTTGTTGTTTTTGTCAGATTATTATTACTTTCAGTTTAGTAAAACACTAATATGGAACAAATTAAAAAGAAAATTTTCAACTTGTCGGAGTTTTTGTAAAATTAAAATATAAAGCCTTTTTTTTGTTTTAATGATTAGGGTAGGTAAAGTCAGAACAATTATGTACTGTTATCATTATACTGAGTATAATTCACACCATACTTTAGCATTTAATTTTTGTGTTAGTATTTCTGTAAAATTTTCAGTTTTACAGCACTCACAGTGTATTTTGGAAAGATATCAGATTTTTGTGGACCATCCTGCATTTAGGTGCAAAAATTACAATCCTCTTCAAGATGGTTTTACTCACATGAGGTTTAACAACTTTAACTTAAATTTAAATACTATGTGAGAAGCATGCTCATAAGAATAATGTTAAAATTAAAGATTGAGAAGTTTTAATTTGGTTATATTGTTCATACAGCATATCTACTTACGTTCGCACCATATGGAAAACTTTTTTATTATTAATTTTACGAAAAAAGTTATTCTTTATAAAAAGTTCTGCATAGTCTAAAAGATGTTTCAGATTAAAAATAGCTTTTAAATATGCAAGTTGGTTTATTTAAAAGAAAAACCTTTTTAATATTTTCTTTGTGATAACAAGCCTTTCTGTGACTTTTCACTGTTTTGACAGTTCCTAGGCTTTCTTTACATATTATATTTCGAAATAAGTATGAACTAATGTACAAACCTAAATTTTGACCCTTAACGCATAAAAACTGATAAAAAGTTTTTCTTGAAAATGAACCAGTTTGCATATTTGAATGTTATTTTTAATCCTAAATATTTTTTCTTATAAAAAATTTTGATATTATGAAAAATAAGGGTACTTTCTTCTTGAGCAAAATTTACATTTTTTGACATACCTGCAAAAACCTAATATCTGATGATTGCATTATAGGTTTTAGACTATGCAGAACTTTTTATAAGGAATAACTTTTTTCGTAAAATTAATAATAAAAAGTTTTCTTATGGTGCGAACTTAAGTAGACACGCTGTATACCAATAAAATTATATTAAAAAGAGCCTTAGATTTTTGCAGTTAAACACAGAGTGTTCCGTGAAAAAAACTAAATATTGCATTATAAGTATTGTCTAATGTAGGCTTTGTTGATTTAGCAGTATTTTGAAATCAGATCATATCGTACTCATTTTATCTACCTTAGATCATGTTCAGAATACAGTTTAAAAATAAATTAGGAGGTTTTTTTTTCAGTTTTCCTTTGGTAAAATTTTTAATAACAATGTATGAAATACTAACACTCTATTTTGTTTGTTTTACAGGTGAAGGAGGAGCTTATCCTTCGGATATTTTTAATTTTAAGAATTACTTTTAAGTAGGGATTTTTCTGTATTACAACAGACTTTGACTAACTGACTTTCAGTAAGAGTGTCTTTTTGCCATGGAGTTTGGAATATTCAGGTGGTCTTGCAAATTTCCGTCCTGTGACAACAAATTTTTTTCCCCAATTTTAAAAGAGGGTTATAAAAATTTATCATTTTTTAAATTTCCTGTCAATAACCCAGATTTGTGTAAAATATGGAAATCTGTTTGTAACATTGGTGATAACATAAAAGTTAACAATTTTCGTATTTGTGAAGAACATTTTCTAAAAGAGGACTTTTGTGGCAATGGTAGATCCATTCTAGGTTTTAAAGCTATTCCAAAAGCAATTTCTAAATCTTCTTACCCTTCAAATTCTGAAGACCACATATTTTCAAATAATGATGATAATGAGCCTCAAAATAGTACAGAACTTTTGCCTTTTATCAATACAAATTCTATAAACTCACTCAATTCTTTAACTTTACCCGAACCTTCTTCTAAAGAACTTTCACAATCCGATTTTTCTACGAATTGCTCAAAATTTAATTTTCTTAACAAAGACACTCAAACTGAGAACATACAGGAAGTTAAACCATTAGAAAAGTTTAAAACAAAAAGGGAACAAGAAATGTATAGGGCTCATAGAAATATTACATCCAGACTTTCAAAATTAAAAGCCCTTCTGGCTAAAGAAAGAAATCAAAATAACACATTAAAAAACTTTTTGATGAGGGTAGATTTAATTTTATTGAGGGAAATCTTAATAATGTCTCTAAAAATTTTATAAATTCACAGTTAAAAAATGTTGGGAAAAGTCCTACAGGAAAAAGATGGACAGATGATGACAAAATTTTTGCTTTATCAATTTATAAACGAAGTCCCCGTCTTTATAGATATTTGGTCTGCTATTTTGAATTGCCTTCTCCAAGAACATTAAAAAGAGTACTTTCAAAATTACCATTTGACCCAGGCTTTAATGATAAAATTTTAGAACATCTTAAAATTGAAGTAAGCAAAATGGATGATAATGATAAGTATTGTTCCCTTTTATTCGATGAAATGTCATTATGTGCTGGCTTACAGTATGATCCCCATAGACAAATTATAATTGGCTATGAGGATCTTGGCCATTTGGAAAGATCTAATAAACCTGCAAATCATGCCCTGGCTTTTATGATTCGAGGAATCCGAAAGCAATGGAAGCAAGTTATAGCTTACTACTTTACATCTTCCACTATTTCCACTCATTCTTTAAAAATCTTAATTCCTTATATTATAACTAAATTACAAGATATTGGTCTTAAAGTAATATCCACTGTTTCTGATCAAGGTTCCACTAATAGAACAGCTTTAAAAAACCTTAGTGCCGAGAATACAATCAATCCATCACCATATACATTCCGGGTAAATGGAGAGGAAATATGCATAATCTTTGACGTTCCCCATTTACTTAAACTTACCAGAAATGCCATCATGAGAGGTACATTGGAGTTTGAAAAGGGAAAACGTGCAAAGTTTGAGCATATAGAGACTGCATTTATTTTGGATAAACAAGAACGTAGTTTTAGTCAATTACCATATTTAAGCCATGATGATTTTAATTTTAATTCTGACCCCTTTAGAAAAATGAAAGTAAAGACTGCTGCTCGACAACTGAGCCATCGTATGGCAGCTAGCATTGAAACTTTTGTATCCCTTGGGATGATGGAAGCAGAAGCTATAAATACTGCTGAATTTGCAGAGCTTATTGATCAGCTCTTTGATCTTTTAAACTCAAATGCACAGTTTCCATCGAAGGGTAAACAATATAGGTGTGCCCTTTCAGCTGATTCACCCCATTTAAAAATTTTTATCAGATTTGCTTCCAAAACTAAAATCTTGGAAATTATTTGAGCCAGATACTCATGACCCAAAAAATCTTAATAAATATAAGGATGTTACCTCCAAACAATATTTTATATGGGGTTGGCAAATCACAATAAGGTCTATTTTGCATTTGTGGAATAAGCTGAAAGGGGATCTTGTATTTTTACCCATGCGTTCATTTAATCAAGATCCACTGGAGAATACCTTTGGACTTGTAAGACAGCATGGGATTACTAACACCAATCCCACTTGTAAACAATTTACGGCAGCACTTAAAACAACTGTGCTAAACAATCTTACAGTCCCCATTACTGGCGGGAATTGTGAGGCGGACTATTGCGAAAATTTGAGCAACTTGTCTAAGCTTTTAAATAGTTCGTCATCTTTTTCCGAAAGTAATGAGGAATGTATAGATTTTGAAGATGAAAAAGACTTCCAGTATGACAAGGTGGAAAATCGTTTTGGTACTGCATACACTGCGGGTTATTTAATTTCTAAAATTAACATTCCAACTAATTGTGATTCATGTAGTAAAATTTTAACCAGTGAAGTTCAAAATGAACATTTGTTTACCCAATTTAGAGAATATGATTCTACATCTCGATTGAAATATGCTGATCAAAATTTAATAGATGTAACAGATCAAATTTATCAAATAACACAGTCTTTTTTGGCTAATAGAGGGCATGAAAAACAAATAGAGGAGAAAATCAAATCAGTTTATAAGTCAACTTTTGAAAATTTTATTATTTGTAAAGAACATAGTCATATTTATCACAATTTTATAAATAAATGTTTAAGATTGTCCATTTTTAAGTATTGTAAAGATCAAAGTAAATCATTAACACCTGCTCCTAAGTGTGGCAATCAACTTCAAAAGGTTTCTAGGTTTAAAAAGCAAAAACTCAAAATTTAAATGTAAATTTAACAGCTACGAAAAATGCAGTATCTATTAGCGAGAAACCACCCGACTTTGAATTGATCCCGATTTGTGACGTAAACCCCGATTTTGACCAACTACCCGATTTTGACCAATTACCCAAATTTGACCAAGGTAGTCAAGCCACGAGTATGAAAGAAATTTCTGGCTCTTCTTCTTTTTCACCATCTTCCTTCTTTAATTTGGATACTGAATTAGATGTATTAAGGCAAAAGGAGCTTCCAAGCAAAAATGAAGAAAGCCCTAACATTATATTTGGTAACCAAATTCCAGAAGAAATGGTGCAAGAGGAGTGTCTATGGCTTGATTATCAACCAGATTTAGATGTAAATGAAATTATTATCGAATCTGAAATAAATGATGAGGTTCCTTTAGGTTGACATGTACATATTTAAGAGATTTAATAATGTAGATAACTGTATTATAGGTAGAAAAAGTAGGTAGTTCTTTGTAGATATAATATAGTTTACATCTAGTTTTTAAAATTAGCATAGGACTATTTATTGTAAATATTATTTAAAATTATTTTTAGTTAGTACTTTTAGGTTACTTACTTCTTGGATAAATATAGGCAAACAAATTAGTGTTTAATTGTATGTTATATAGATTGTACATTTTACTGTTTTTTTGGCATGTTACTACATAAGTATAGTTGATAACTTATATATATTATGTAATTTACTACATACCAATTTCTTATTTTTTAATATATATTTTTTTTTGTTTTAGGTTGAGCACTACTCATCAACACTGTCCGAAGTTCATATTGTTGGATAACTGCAAAAACAAGATAACTTCCTTTTAGCTTTTTTGAGTTAAATGCCTTTTTGCTCTTCGAAGTTACATAAAAATGTACTGGAAAATCCAGCCAAGTGTTATTATTACCACTAACACAAGTGTAAATAATATAACCATTTGGCTGTTTTTTCCAGTACATTTTTGAGTGATTAATTAGGTGAGCGTATTTAACTCAAATATGGAAAAATGCACTTTTCTTGTTTATGCAGTAACCCGAAGATATATCAAATGCTTTTTTGTTTATATTTTCTTTTCATGTCAATAGTGACCTTGATTTTTTTCATATATCTGGCAAAATATTATTGCATTTTACTGTAATAACAAAGTGAAAATGCATATTATCCAGCCTAAAAGAAATTGTGTATCTTTTATTTCATGGATACACAAACACTGGTCAATTTTAATAGATTAAATATTTAAATTATATTTAAAATTTAATGTGAAAAGATTTTTTTAGGGTACAATGATACTTTGTTTCTCAGAATAAAATACTCCGATAGTACAATTAACAATTTATGACATGTTCTATGGCCAATGGGCATTATTATTGTGAAATTGTAAGATTTCTGGACAAATAAAGGTTTTAAATTAAATTTCATAATGGCAGTAGCTTGATCTAAAAAATATTGGTAGTAAGTATTATGTTGCTTTTCTTTACTTGTTTACATATAAAGATATTTTTCTCATATTTTTATAAAAATAAAAATTTATATTTAGTTTAATTTTTACTTGTAATAAATAACTTGCACTTTCCAAATGAACCTTGTTAAGACTAAATTAGTTTAAAGTTATAAAGTAAGAAATATTTAGAACAATTATATTTTTTTGGTTTTAGATCAAAAATAAAAAATACTGGTTCGTGGCATCCCGATTAAAGATAACCCCTTTGAAAATATATAATTAATATTTTTTACATTGTAAATCATTTATTTCTTTTTATTTTATTGTTTAAAAATGTTTGCATT
Organism: Listronotus bonariensis; assembly: GCA_014170235.1. Classification (NCBI taxonomy): domain Eukaryota; kingdom Metazoa; phylum Arthropoda; class Insecta; order Coleoptera; family Curculionidae; genus Listronotus; species Listronotus bonariensis. Next base: position 202,233 of record JACEGR010000742.1, on the reverse strand, counting down.
TTTGTAGTTTTATTGTATATTGTACTTAAAAATTTTTCCTTTAAAAATAAAACATTTTTTTAAATATAAACTTTTAAACAGGTACTTTTATTTATTAAACATCCACCAATTTTACATTTTCTAATATTTATTTTATTTGCAAGTAATCTAAATGTTCTAACTTCATTTAAAAAATCAAAGCTAATAATTTTGATTACTTGTTTAATAAAATAATGTTAGTAACTGTAAAATAATAATTCAAATAATTTTAAAATAAAAACAAAAGGTAGCCATATTGAATCAACTGTCGCTCTGTCGATAAAACAGGACGCTATGGTCGCCCATCCACGAACGTCGTAACTTGAATTTAAAACATTCAAGTTACGACGTTCGTACGCCCATCCGAGTGCTTATGTTGCCAATAGCAGCAAAAATGTTGCCAGATGGAATACATTCATTTGACATTTCTCTAACCTTTTGTATTTTGGGGGCAAGCCACAAGGGCGACTTAATAGATATTTCAAAGGGCACTTTAAAAAAAAAAGTCAGGTGCACTATTAAAAATATTGCTTTGAAAAAATAAAAGAATTATTGCTTTTAATAAAATTAAGCCAAATTATAATACAACTTATAATTTAATTTTATATTTCTTTAAACACAAAAAAATGCCTTTACCTTAATACCAAGGTAATAAGCTGCTTACTCAAGTAATATTCCAATAAATAAATAAATAAAGAGAATATAAACACAAAATAATTTTTTTCTTTTCTAGGAATTTTTTCAATTATACCGTAGAGGTTATTACGAGACGTTTTCTTATACAAAACCCCGACAGTACATACTTGTTTTTGTTTTTTGTTTATAGCAGCGGCGACTGGTGATGGCTCATTTGCTGGGCACTACTTGCACCATATAATAGATACAAACTAATGTTTAAAATTTTATTTCGGCTTTTAATTATAAGTTAATAATCCATTTTTAGTAATAATATGTTAAATTGTAAAACAAATAGCAAGTTACAGTGATTTTATAGACTGTAACAATAAATTTAAAAAAATTATTAGTTTATTTAACAATGGTGCGGGTTGTCCCACTAAATTGGCCTTTACCAGCCGCCGCTTTGTAGCATTTAAGACACAGGATTAGTACAGACGTTTTTTACTTCTGTTTATACAAAAAACTATTAGTAGGTAACAACTTCTGTTTTTATAAAATAAAATAAACAATAATTGTATCTTCACGAACGGAGGATTGTCCCTTTTTCGTTTTGTTCACCATGAACCCGGTACAGCCACTTTGGTAAGTTTCTATGAGGTAGGCGAAACGCGTCGATGGAGAGGGCCCTGGTAAATAATAAAAAAAAACAGGTAATTTTTTATAATTGTCCAGAACAGGGGATTTCGTATAATAATATTCTATTAAAATTAAGAAAAAAAGGATAAATCGCAATTTAAAAAACCAATAATAAATAAAAAACCATAAATAATTCGAAGAGCATGTAAAACTTGGAGTATAAAAAAAATAAAAACAATTTTACCAGCATCCCCTTTTTAAAATGTTAGAGTGGAAGACAGGAACACCCAGTATGGAGTCTTTTTCTCACTCGATGTTTTTCTAGCTGTTTTTAAAAATCAAACTTAAACACACACACAAAAACAGCTTATCAATTGTGACAAACAATTTTGGCAGATTTTGATATTCTTTGTAAATCTGAAGATATAATAAAATTGTTTTACCAAAAAGTTATATTTTAGCGTTATTACCCTGTATAAAGCTGACTTTTAGTCCTATAAACTCCTACTATTTGACGTTTTAAGCAAAAAGTAAAATCTTTTTAATGTTTTTAAAGACTTTTTAAGTAAATCTATGTGTAAAAGTAAATGTTTTAAAATTTTCTAATTTTTTCATAATTCTTATTTTTTTGTTATGCCATAAACTACAGATTAACTTTAATAAATTCCAAAAGTATTTTTGGAATCTAGGGATCAAAATACCGAAACGGTTTTTTATTTTTTATTTGCGTTGCTTAGTTTGCTTAATAATGCTCTTGTTGTATGGTTGTTTAATCCTTGGATATGATATAAAAGATTGTCGTAATGTATTGAAACTGTCTCATATTTCAGAACCGGTTTCATCAAAACTTACAATATTTACTACTTGGGGTTTTTGGGAAATGCCAAATTTGTTGCTGATACTTGCCATGTTGCCAGGTTTACCATTTTTACTTTAAGAATTTATAAAAGCTTATTCTGTACTTTATTGCATAAGAAAAAACAAGAAATATTAAAAATAAAATACTTTTACACATAGGTCTACTTTTTTGTCCACTATGTATAAAAGTTTTTAAAATATTAAAAAGTGCTTTTTGCTTAAAACGTCAAACAGTAGGTGTTTATAGGACTTAAAGTGTTTTAGTGTTATATAGGGTGACAACGCTAAAACGTCACTTTTTAGTAAAAACATCATATTTTCAGATTTACGAGGAATATCAAAAATCTGTCAAACTAATTTGTCTTAAATGATTATTTGATTATAATAACATTTTAAAGATTTAAAAATTTCTTTTATTTAAAAAGTTTCAGAACAACAAAACAACGTCATATTTACCACTCTGTATATAATGGGTAAGTTTAATACCAAGGCTGCAATGGAGATAATCATAAAGACTAATAATTGGGTCCAAATTTGACGAAAACCGCAGTAAAATAGTTTTGGTAGTCTTTGAGAAAATTAAGGTTAAAATTTAAAATAGGTATTGCGTTCGAATGTCTAGCAGTTTAGTCACTTTATTGAGGCTGTGGTAAGCCTTTACGATACATTTTACACTTTGTCCGCTAAATTTCCGACCAACTTATAAATACGTGTTTTGCCTCAGCAGGATTCGAACCCACCTCACGTCCGTTGTGCACCCAACGACTCAGCGCTTTAAACACCAGGCCATCACCAGACATCAGTTATACCTAGGACCCCCTTGTTATGCCTAAAATAAATAAATCTAATAACGGCCTAGCGTGTAAGGCGCTAAGTCGTTGAGCGCACAATGGACGTCAGGTGGGTTCGAATCCTGCTGAGGCCAAATACTAACCAGATGGACAAAGTGCAAAATATATCGACGCTGAAGGCTGCCAAAGGACCAAGGCGCCGGAACACACTTAGTCGTGTCTTGCGCAACTGTAGACATGCGGACCTCACTCAGTTGGTAGGTTCAGTAGTGCCCCTGGGTGGGGACGTAAAAGACAGAGCGCACAATAGGCCGAGCGGCTTCGGTGCATGGGTTATTCCGGCCCTATTTTAAGGTCTGTGCCTAAATACCAAGTCATCGCCTCCTATTCAAGTTTTTGAAATTGATACCTTCAAAAATTTAAATTTCGATAACAATTTTGGTTACAGTATTAATTATACACGGTTTCCTATTATTTTGTTTTAAATAAAATATTTTTTCTAAAAATTATGGATACATACTGATTTTGGACACAGTGAACAAACTTAAGGAACTGAGGGGTGCATAGGGTTGCTAAGCAGGGTAAAGTAGTTAAAACTTTTATGCTGCTATAAAATTTAGAGAAAATATGAACTATGGGGTCACTTTATTTTTTTGTTATCAAGCATATGTCATGGCCCACTATGCGAAATTCAAATTTAAAATTTAAAACATTAATTTAGGGTCTATAAATATAAAATTACTATTGGGTATTATGCATTTTTGAAAAGCTCTCATTTGCTATATTTTATTAAATAAAAATATACAGGATGTTCCATAAAAAAATCATATGTTATATAAATTTAAAAATACTAACTACACTACTGGATTCTACGTAAAAATACATGTCTACTAATATCAGTTTTTACTTTTGTTGTAAGTCACAAGACAACTGAAATAAGAAGGGGTCTGAAAATGTAAAAAATGTATTTTGCCCTGTATATCAGAAACGAAGAGGACCATGAAAGATCTTTTAGTGTCATCTTTTGTTTCATTTCAAAGTAGCAACAGTTCGCGAAAACTGCAAGTCTCTACCCTCATAACAACAAAGATGCCCTGCAATTGCAACGAAATCCGGACACCCAGTACAAAACTTGGCACTTATTTGGATTTCCATTTTTTTTACGGCAAAGCCCACAGCTAAGCATAATTTAAGTATTAAACCTGGCACACCTTTTTGACATTTATGTTTTTGATGGGACAGGACATTACAGGATTATCTATAAAATTTTTCGTTAAGTTGCTGACACCTTTCGATGGATCGCTACTTTGAGCAACACCCGTTTAAATACCTGGCATAGTAGCATTGTTGGTTTGACACCTGATATGCATATAATCAATGTTCCTCTAGTCAGATTCCGATTAGGCTTATACGCCCGCATTTGCTTTGTTTAACATAAATGTACATACGATTTGGACTATTTTTGAACTGACGACAGAGAATTCAGGTTAAGCGCCCCTATAGGATACTTTTTAAAACCTTTTTGGGGTAGTATGACATTTTTTTGTTTTATTTTGCTTACTGTTGTTGCAGTTAGGTTCGTATTTTTTAATATTTTTATGTATTATTTGAAAAATGCAATAAAAATAAGAAAAAAGCTAGTCTACGACTTGCGTTAAGTGTTTAGTGGTTGTTATAGATTTAGTTAAAATTTTGCAATAAAGGAAAATATACCATAATGACAAAAAAAATTGACAACAATATTTTGTCAAATTTAATATAATTTTATGACAAGTAATTCAAAAAATAACTTTTATTAGCTAATTTACTGTGTTGCATTATTGTTTTTCTTAATCTAAATTACGAATCTTAGGATTAATTATTTAGGTTATATTTATTTTAGTCATTTAATGTAAATGTATAATTAGAATGTCCAGTGAGTTGCGTTTTAGCCGTTTAGAATTATAAGTTAATTTTGCTAATTGTCTAGTCCACTTATTTAAGTTATCTAGGTAATATAAAAAACTGTAATTAGTTTCTTAGTATTAAATAATTACAAAGAAACACGCAGTTCTGTCTTGAACAATGATAAACTAAAAAGTAAAAGTATGAGCATTTGCTTACAAGTGCAGTATTTACTTATAGAAAATTGAAGCTCCTGAATAGCAGCAGTACTTTTCTATGGGTAAATACTTGCAATTGTAAGCACATGCTTCATACGTTTAAAGTAAATCCTTCTTTGTTTTTATATCTATGATCAATACCTTTTACTTCTAAGCAAAAGCATTTGCTTCTTTTATTTATATGACCCAATAAACGACAGCCATCATTAGTGGCGTAAAAAAAATCAATTATTTTGAAATGTGGGCATATTTTTGCATTAAATTTTACAAAAAATTGTATATTTTCTGTTACTTTAAGCAGTTTATTTATTGTCTGTCCTAAATAGGTAAAAAAAAATTTTGGGGAGGATTGAGAAGAAAAAACCTGACAATGACCACAATTTTATGTTTGTGCTATTTTTTTTTTAAATTAAAATTCACCAGTAGGTCGGCCACAAAAAATCCAAATATTTGGTACCTACCTTGCATTTTTGTAATACTTACTATACTTACAGTTTTCTGAGATCATTTTCTCTGAATAAAAATTAAGTAATAATAACGTATGTTTAAAAATTAATAATAAAACATAAGGTAGTAGGCTATGACTGCTCATTTTATTAATAATTTTTTATAATGATAAATATATTTTATGTGAAATTTTACACACTGTGTGTGTGATTGTTGTCAGTTTGTTTTGATTTATTTTTGGTAACAGAGGGGCGCAACTTTTTATGTCTGTAGCAAAGTATAAATAACTAGAGTAGTCTCACAGTCCGCAACACAATGCAATTGTTTACATCAAAGCCCTGTCGACATATCGCCTTCGGGTCTCTAGTTTTCATCATCGGTTTGCTTGATCTAGTCGCTTCAACACACGCATGGAAAAAGAAAGCGGGGACCAGATGCAAGGGATATCCGTTGTCGGAAATCCTCGGGCGTTTTCGCACTCATAGCGGCGACACTTTACTATAGTTATTTGTACGGTAGCACCAAATGAGTGCATTTTAAAATAAATAAATGTTTATACGAAAAAAGCCTGAAAAATGCAATGGGTATTATTATATCTTTACTGAATTTTGGAACACTCTGTATAGTTGTTAACACTAGAAAATATTTTTGGATATTAAAATAAGGACTCACTTTATCCAATAACAAATTTATCATTATATGTAATCCGCTCGTACACACCGCCGTGTATTTTCTTTTGTAAATAACTTAAAATATTACCTACTTTCCTTCTATGAAACTTAATTACTGCAATCCTAGAATCATAATTAGTTGGTTATAAAACTTGCTAAAAACACAGTACTTTGTTGTTCCAGTAACCTTAATTTAGATTATTTTCTTTAATAGCATAATATAAAAGTTTTAATCACAAATTAAAAATATTTTTACTCAAAAACTTTATTCATGCTTACTTTTCAAATTTCAGAGCTGACTTTTAACTTTTATGTTCTATTAAAAGTTCATTTTAGACACCCATAATAACTTCTATATAAAATCTGACGATAAAGTCTAAAAACTTAATAATAAAGTTGGAAAAATTGTTCAGGTGTAGGGTAAAAGTGATTTGATTTGCACAAATTAAATAAATATTTAACTTTTTTTATGTTGTTTACTTGAGTTTACCTTAAGAAAAAAACAATTAACCTTATAAAATATTTGGGCATATAAAGAGTAAGTGAAATCAGTTTTTTTGGTGAATGTACTAGAGAGACCCAGCAAACACTATTTGCCGGCAATATACATTTTTCATATTGGCACTGATGGTAAAGCATTGGTAATAATTGGTGGCAATATTATGCCAAAATCTAATACGCATTTAAAAGTCAACCCTAAATAAACACTTAATTGCCAATAAATTTTACATGCAGGCGAATTGCCGGTAAGCATACAAAAATGGCGGCCTACCAATCCTGATTATATAAAGAATGCCTTTTTGTTGCAGGCAAATATTGGATTTTTGAAGACAAACCGTAAACGCATATTCATACTTTTTAAACCATATTATTAACATTGGTATTTAACTAACATTAGAGCAATTTTTTGATCTGTTTTATTTATAATGGCAGCTAAACAACATTATTTTATCTTTTTTACATACTTTAAAGGAAATTGCCTTATCATAACATTTTATTGTTACAAATCATGCAAATAAAAATTAGGTCAAACAAAACGTTTATTTTGTATTTTTTAGGAGAATAAAAATAAAATGATGGTAAAATTACCTAGGTTAATTTCGACCGAAGGTGACAAATTCAAATTTCCCGCTTAGCCGAGATACAAGATTTAACGATTTTGACTGATGAAGAAAAATTGCTTTTGTTTGTTTGTTTGTTTTATGCAATAGTTTTCTACCTGGTTTTCTAGCTTTTTAGCTTCTTTTTTAAAGAAAAGAGTTTTTAATAGACATGATTGGGTGTATTCATTACCTAATTAGTGTGTGTTGAGTGATTAATTGGTGATGGACAGTCGAGATGGCGAGTTATTCAAGTAGACTGTTAGGAGCTGTAAACATTTGTTGAAGCCCTTTTAAGTTTGTAGTTATTTAATCAATAACAATGCTATGAGATTCATAAATTGCGGCCATCTTTCCAAGAACTGCTACTGGTATCGCGCATAACCGGTTTCTTTCAGTACTGACATCACCAGCAGTGCCCGCCTCCATTCTCCAGCATTGAAAAATACCTCGTGCAGTACGCCAAACAGAAAAACATTAGGTTTTAGGAATCTTCACTCAAAGCGCCTAGTTTTCTATCTTCCTCGGGGCACCAAAACGTATTCTACATCCTCCATGCACGATTCCACGTAAGAGCCCGGTATAAGCTTCCTTCCAACGTCCAGTCACTACCGAGAACGAATGGAAACTGTGAAAAACAATTTATTCTTTTTTTCTCGAAAATTTTTGAGGTTAGGGTAAAAACAAAAATTACCTAAGTTGTAGATTTTTTTAATGTCGAAAACTTTTACATTTTACTTTTTAAAAGGGGATTTATTGTTTAGCCTTAAATTGCAAAAAAACATTTTTGCCCCCCTTCATCCCCTTATGCATTATTTTGATCCGGAAGTGTTTTTCTTACATAGTTATGATGCACTTAACAAAACTATACCATTGGTTTGCTGTAAGAATTTTTTAGGAACATTTCTACTGCTTTTCCGCCTGAGCTATACGTAATAAGTTTAGTGTCTAAAGATAAAAAATTGACACTATAATAATATCTACTATTTTTTAGATTCGGATGGCCATATTTCCAAAACTATAAGAGATGGACATATTAAATGTTTTTTTTCATAACTCTTATATACGTATTATACGAAGTGTTTTTTTTTAATGCCGTTTTACCATTAAATTGCCGATGATAGCCATATTTCCGGAACTATTAAAAATTGCATATATCCCATGTGGACTATTTTAAAGCTCTTTAATAGGTATTTTAAATGGTTATATAAGATACAGGTTTCCATAAAAAAGTACATTTTTGTAATAAATCAAAAACCCGAAGTTCAATTGTTTTTCGGCTGGCAGCACGCTATTTAGCAGAAAAAGCACTACAACTTTTCTAATTTCTCTACAATATTTTCCTGTACAATTTTATCCTATTTTAAAAAATAAAGGTATTTTAATCCTGCTCCGTATTAAATATAAAAACTAAGGATTAAGTTGACAAAAAAATTTTATCCAAAAATTTATAGTCTATACAGGGTGTTATGGAAATACTTTAATATATTGAAATGGGTGACACTTTGGGCACTGTAGAGATACACTCAGTACTTTTTTCTTTAAATGCCAACATCCTGATTACGTAAACATTATAAATACCTTGGCAGTAAACGGCTTTTTCTAACGTCCTATTCTATACACAACTAGCCGCCCGTACCCACTTCGTTGAGTGTTTATTATATGTGAAAGAATTTTTATGATTGGTTTACTATTTCTGAAGATTAGCCCCTAAATACAAACAATCAGTCAAAGTTACAAATTTTATTTTTAATAATATTAGTACATCACAATAAACGATATAAATACAGGATAGTGGTAAACCATTAAATTTTATAACTTTTTAAAATTTGGTTGAAAAATAAATTATTAACAGCCTTATATTAAAAACAAATTGTAGCAAGAAAAAAATAATTAAATAAGGGTTATTTTACCTTTTATTAGGAAATATGCTCGAGATGTCCTCCATTGGCTTCTAAACATGCATTAATTTTCTCACTCGCGCAAAAGGGTTTTTATTGTTTATGATTTGCTGGGTGGATTAATTTTACAACTTACACTTTTATGATAAAATAGACACTGTTGTTACTTTACTTTAAATCTTCCCTTTTACTTGGTTGTAAAAGAGACAAAATATTTTATTAAATAAAACTTTCCAGACCATTACTCCTAGCGACATTTTTACTTTATACTAACAATAATTATTAGGTAGGTACCGAAACCAATTATCACCGACATCCTATAGTAGAAAATTCTCAAATGTAATTTAACACCTAATATTACTTTAACATTGCTGGTTTTTGGACTTTTTCTTTGACCATCGAGTAATGCTGACGCCTTTTTTGGAAAACTATATCGTTTTTTTCGAGTTTTGGCGCCTGGAGAAGATATACAAGTATTTTTACCCGGTCGGTAATAATTTTTAGAATAATTATAAATGTCGCTGGGAATAATGTTTTATATTTTTACAAAGTTTTGTCTTATTAAGTTTGTCTCTTTTTAAAACAAGTAAAAAGGGAGATTATTAGTGTTAAGTTGTTAAGCAACTAGGAAATCACTCGGCTTAAAAAATCTTAAACAATGAAAACATTTCTCGAACAGCGAGAAATAGTAACGAGCGGAAATAAATACATGTTGAAGAGCATACGAAGGACATTTTAAGCATATGCCTTATTAAAAGGTAAATCAAGCCTTATTTATTTATTTTTATTGAAACAATAGGTCCGTAAATAAACGTTGACCTTATCGCATGTCAAAGCCGCTTACAGCTGTTTTTAAGGAGAAAACACCAAAAAGTCAGAGGCTGGTTTGCATTTTGACCATAAAGTTTTAGGGTACATTATCTCAGTAATTAATGGTGGTCCGCCATTTTTATTTTTTTAAATTTCATTTAATTTAACACAAGGATTTAAAGGTTTAAATATATTAAAGTATTTCCATAACACCCTGTATAGTCTTGAAAATATTGACAAGAATTTAAAAAACAGAGCCAAATATTTTTAGCAATAATTAAGTTTTAACACATTTACCACCTTAAAATTATATGGTAAAATGAGCTTAAAATGCTATAAAGCAAAGATACATTTATGTTTTATTATTTTACCATGCCAAGAACAGAGATATTATATTTATTTTATTGAAAAAGTTTTAAAATTCCTACCTATAACTTTTAAAGGCAGGTACTTAAATTTTATTTCATGTTAAAAGTTCATTAAAGGCGTTCTTTAAAGCCACGTCTAAAATTTAACGACAAATTATAAATAATCTTACAAACTTCGAAACTTTTTGGTATAAATACGCTTACAACGATTTTGCAATTATATTTTAATGTTTTAATGTTTAAATAAGTATTTAGTAAAATCCAAACATTTGTTTGATAAAAATATATGTGATAATGGGTTGGCAAAATGTTAGTGAATGGCAAATTCAGATTAAACGCCCTTATGGGATCTTTTTTAACCCTTTTAGGCACTTTGACATTTTTTTGTAAATTTTTATAATTTATTAAATAAATGCAATAAAAAACTTTACAACTTGCGTGCAAGTGTGTTTTAGTGGTGGTCATCGTTGATCTCATTAAAAATTCTGCATTAAAGAAAAATGCACAAAGTCGGACCTGCATATCAGCAATGTCAAGTTTAAGTTGCCAAGAACTGAACGTAATTTAATTGCAGTAACTAAGTATACTGTATAACTATAAAACAGATAAAATGTATTTTTATTTAAGGTAAATTGTGGTATTATTGGACTAGTTAGGAAACTTTAGGTTTACCTGTTAAGATTAGGGTAAAAATTTTCTATTTTGTTTAAATTTATTTTTATGGAGTGTATAAAAAGGTTTAGCTTGACTAAAGAAATGGGCTTCTATAGTCATCAGTTTTGTTTTTGATCCGCAATTTCGTTTAAATTTACAAAGTTGTTAGTTCTGGTAAGCATTATTGCGAGACAGCGCTAATGGCTACATAATTTACAGGTATTTAACTGTTTTTGTTAAAAATATGCCACACATTAATTTAAAAAATGACTGAAATGTACAGTGCGTCCAATCTAACTTGTCCACATGTTAAATGTCTATTACTTTTTTATTTCTTAACTTTAAAAATGATTCAAAAACCAACTTATCCAGTGAAATATGAAGTTTTTCTCTGTTATAAAGATTACACAAACAGTTTTATTAACAGAATATATTGACATAATTTACATTTTATTAAATGGGACACCCTATATATTCTACCATCATTAAAAAGGTCTTTTAAAAATCTTTACAAGAATGTGACATTTGATAAATTTATCTTAATTAGTTTCAGAAATATGACCATTTAAATCTAAATAATAATAGATATAATTTTAAATTATATCTACAGTCTAAGCTTAGTCCATAGATAACCTACATTTAGATCCGCAGTGGCAAGAAGCATTTTTCGGATTTTTACGACCTCGCGCAGTGCTTGGACGATCATACGCACTTAAATGCCGTGGCAAAATACAAACATCGGCATCCCGTACGCTTCGTCCGCGGTCTGACCGTAACGCTTATTAGCTACCGTACGTCGAACAGAAAACCAGACGACGCGCCGTCAACAAATTCTTTCGATAATGCGGATAGTTTGTTTGTCGCCGGATGCGATTACTCTCAACTGGCTTGCGCACAAACCGGTTTTTTCGCCCATGAAATGTAACTTTTGTTTCGCGCAGGTTATAACATTGGCAATCCATCGAGATCAGTGGCTTAGTCCTGTAAGTAGGTATAGTGAAAATTACATTTAATATTTTTCAGATTAAAGATAGATATATCAAATGTGGTATATTGGTAAAGATCTTTTAAAGACCTTTTTAACGGTGGTATATTATACTGGGTGTCTCATTAAAAAAAATAAGTTATGTCAGTACATTCTGTTAATAAAATTATATTGTGTAATCTCTATAACAGAAAACAGAAAAAATCTTAATAATTTACTGTACAAGTTGGTTTTGTTATCATTTTTTAGTTAAGAAATAAAAAAGTTATAGACATTTAAAATGTGGACAAGTTAGATTGGATGCAGTGTACCCCAAGTTTTGTAATAAGCCCAAATAACTTTAGTATAAAAAAATCAAAATGTTCTACTGGTCTATAAATTTTCTATTTGCCATTTGCTTCACTTTTTTTGTTTTTTTTAGTTTAATATATTTTTGGTAAACTTTATTTTAATTATTAGGAGTACATACATCTAAATGTTTACTTTTGCTTTACAAAAGTAATTATAATAGTATACTGTTTTGTAAGTATACTCCGCTAAACTATGTAAAATAGGGGATATATTTTTTGATCAAGAAAATTATAAGCCTGTAATAATTTTTTTATTTTGTTAAGTATATTCTTACTTATTACCAGTATAAATTGTTTTGATTGCTATTAATACTATACAACAAGTAATATTGTTGTAATTATTGGAAATTTCGGTATAATAAGCTAAAATAAGAGCAAGTTCGAAATGATTAATCCATTACTGGGTTACCTTCATTTAGATATTTTAGGAATTTTGTTAAAAAAAAATAAAATAATAAAGATATATTAACACAACCATTGTAAAACAACTAAAATTGAAAATAGCCAACCAAGGTCCTTATTTCTATGAATTATCGGTCACATATCCTTAGTACATACAGTCAAAAAGCCTACCAAATAGTATATTACATTACAAGTGTGGAAAATGACGAATTTCACACGAGTGGGAATATTGTAGCACGAGGCGTTAGCCGAGTGCGACAAACCCACGAGTGTAAGAAAGTCATTTTCACACGAGTACTGTACACTATTTTTCCTACGACCACAAATTAGTTACCAAAAACTAAATTTTAAGTTTGTTTGTCTTCACAGAAAAAATAAAAAACAATTGAGAACTTTGCAACACTAGGGTGATTTTTACTTTGTAACCCTAGTGTGATATGTACTTTATTATTAAAAAATATCAGTAAACAAACTTACGGGACCCGGGAGTGAAAAGGGGTGCTGGGTGGGGTAAAATTGGTAAAACAAGTTAATGAAACTGAACATCACATGTAAAGTTAACTAAAAATTACATTTTTTCCGCATATTTTTAAGAAAAAATATAAATAATATGAAAATTATAAATGCATAACCTTAAGTCCTAAAAGTTAGAAAAAAACGACAACTAAACGTCAGTTATACCATGCAAAATATGGAAAGCATTTGGCAACGTCGGAAGGGTCTGATTCTATTTATGAATGGATAAAAGAAAGTGGATTCAGAAAGTGTGTATTAGCCTCAGGTTTAATTAAGGGATTAAAAAAAAGATTTTACTAGTTGTTTGAGTACACGAAGACAGAGAGAAAGGAATTTGATCTATAGGAGTTTTTCTCTGGCGCTTTAGGTCGAACGGTCCAGCGGCAAGGCTGCCTCTATAGAGTGCGTGCTCAAAGGTAGAAGGGAGATTTTTAATTTAAGTTACTTACCTGACAACACTGTGCCACTGAGCGACCGGTCAATGAAAGTTGTTTTTGTGGTTATGTCTATTTTTGTTTATGTTTTTATTTTTCGGAAATTTTATTTTTACTCTTTTAATATTAGAAGAAAGCTTATAATATGTAGTAACTTAACGTTTATAAGATGATTTTCGCTAATTTGGGTTACTACTGTTTAAGGTAAGTAAAAGTTATTTTTACTGTCACTACAATAAATATGTCACTTGCAAAACCAATAGCAGTTTTTAAAATGGCATCATAATATATATCACACGAGTGCTGTAAAGTACTTTGCAACACTAGTGCTGTAATAGTATATTACATTACAAGTGTGGAAAATGACTAATTTCACACGAGTGGGAATATTGTAGCACGGGGCGTTAGCCGAGTGCGACAAACCCACGAGTGTAAGAAAGTCATTTTCACACGAGTACTGTACACTATTTTTCCTACGCCCACAAATTATTCACCAAAAAAAAATTAAAGTTTGTCTGTTCAGAAAAATAAAAAACAATTGAGAACTTTGCAACACTAGGGTGATATTTACTTTGCAACACTAGTGTGATATATACTTTTCCTCACTGCTATATAATACTGTTTTGACAATATTTTTACATCGAAAATCACCTGCCTAGAAGCATTATACAACTTTTATCATTTTGGAATTTAAAAAGGCCCTCACTTAATAAAAATTGTATGGTTTTGTTAGGTAATAACGCTAATAGTTTAATACGGTTTTCTGCTATTATAAGGGTTTTTAAAAATTATCGATTCTTACATATTTAAGACACTCTTCTAAATAAAACGTAAGTGGTGCATATCCAAAATATTTCGTTTTTTAAAAAATATCAGTAAATAAACTTACGGGACCGGGGAGTGAAAAGGGGTGCTGGGTGGGGTAAAATTGGTAAAACGAGTTAATGAAACTGAACATCACATGTAAAATTAAGTAAAAATAACAGTTTTTCCTCATATTTTTAAGAAAAAATATAAAAATATGAAAATTGTAAATGCATAACCTAAAGTCCTTAAAGTAAGGAAAAACGACTACCAAACGTCAGTTACCATGCAAAATATGGAAAGCATTTGGCAACGTCGGAAGGGTCTTATTCTATTTATGAATGGATAAAAGAAAGTGGATTCATAAAGTGTGTATTAGCCTTAGGTTTAATTAGGGATTAAAAAAAGATTTAACCAGTTGTTTGAGTACACGAAGAAAGAGAGGAAGGAATTTGATCTATAGGCTTTTTTCTCTGGCGCTTTAGGTCGAACGGTCAAGCGGCAAGGCTGCCTCTATCAAGAACGTGCTCAAATGTAGAAGGGAGATTTTAATTTGATCTACTTACCTGACAACACTGTGCCAGTCAGTGAAAGTTGTTTTTGTGGTTATGTCTATTTTTGTTTATGTTTTTATTTTTTCGTAAATTTTAATAAATATAAAATAAGATGATTTTCGCTAATTTGGGTTCTACCGTTTAAGGTAAATAAAAAGTTTTTTTACTGTCACTACAATAAATATGTCACTTGCAAAACCAATAGCAGTTTTTAGAATGACATCATAATATGTATCACACCAGTGTTGTAAAGTACTTTGCAACACTAGTGCTGTAAAGTACTTTGCAACACTAGTGTGATATAACGCATTTTCTATGCATGAAATCAGTGTGCTATTTGCTATTTTCACAAGTGGTCGTAGGAAATAGTATATTACATTACAAGTGTGGAAAATGACTAATTTCACACGAGTGGGAATATTGTAGCACGAGGCGTTAGCCGAGTGCGACAAACCCACGAGTGTAAGAAAGTCATTTTCACACGAGTACTGTACACTATTTTTCCTACGACCACAAATTATTTACCAAAAAATAAATAAATTAAAGTTTGTCTGTTCAGAAAAAAAAAACAATTGAGAACTTTGCAACACTAGAGTGATATTTACTTTGCAACACTAGTGTGATATATACTTTTCCTCACTGCTATATTATACTGTTTTGACAATATTTTTACATCGAAAATCACCTACCTAGAAGCATTATATAACTTTTATCATTTTGGAATTTAAAAAGGCCCTCACTTAATAAAAATTGTATGGCTTTGTTAGGTAATAACACTAATAGTTTAATACGGTTTTCTGCTATTATAATTGTTTTTTAAAAATTATGGATTCTTACATATTTTAGACACTCTTCTAAATAAAACGTAAGTTAATTCAAAAGCTTTACTTTAAACAAACTCGTGTATGCAACCATAAATACATCTACATATTGTATTTATGGTTGCAGCATTTATGGGTAAATTATTTTCAATTTAATGAAAAAAACGTGTAAAATAAATAAAAAACAGGTTTTTTAAAAGGTGTTTATAAAATATTGTGTGGCAATTTAGTGTTTTATAAAAATTTTGTGAAAAAAGAAGGCGGAATATAGTGAAAATAAGGTTAGTGTAAATTACTACTTTGATGATGGATATCACACTTTTGACAAATCCAGGAAAATAGGGGTAAATATGGCGGCGCCCATGCCGTTCCCGCAAAATGGGATGCGCAGTGGTCGAAGCGAGTTCTCTATCTCTCTCCACCCCCTCTCCATTTCTCTGGACAACACTGTGCCAGTCAGTGAAAGTTGTTTTTGTGGTTATGTCTATTTTTGTTTGTTTTTATTTTTTCGTAAATTTTAATAAATATAAAATAAGATGATTTTCGCTAATTGGGTTCTACCGTTTAAGGTAAATAAAAAGTTTTTTTACTGTCACTACAATAAATATGTCACTTGCAAAACCAATAGCAGTTTTTAGAATGACATCATAATATGTATCACACCAGTGTTGTAAAGTACTTTGCAACACTAGTGCTGTAAAGTACTTTGCAACACTAGTGTGATATACCGCATTTTCTATGCATGAAATCAGTGTGCTATTTGCTATTTTCACAAGTGGTCGTAGGAAAAGTACTTTGCAACACTAGTGTGATATAACGCATTTTCTATGCATGAAACCAGTGTGCTATTTGCTATTTTCACAAGTGGTCGTAGGAAAACAAAATTTAATTACAAACACAGGCGTTTGGTGACCTCCTTCCTTTTTGAAGTTGGCTAAAAAAACTTTATCTGTTTTATCACTGGACTTTTTAAGAGTGGTTTCTATTTTGGCGCATTCCCTTGGGTAGTTTATATTCTGATTGGTGGGAAATGGTCCTATCATAGGATAAGCCATTCGAAGCTTCTTTCGCAGGAAATATTAAAAGGTTATGCATAAACTTAATTACCTTACGATTATGCATATTACCTTATTTCTCTTTTATAAAAAGTTGTAAAATTTAATACACTATCTCATTAACGTTTTCTAAGCTAGCAGCGTATTTTTTCCTTTTTTACACCTTTAAAATGTCTATCTTTTAAAATTTTATAACCTTCGCTAACTTTCTTACCCCATTAAAACTTTATTGCAGACGCCCTCTAGAACTTTTTTCTTAAAATTAAACGGAAAAATGTAAGTCAATAAAAAAGTTTATAAAATCATTCAAGTGTATTCTTAAAGCGATTTAGTCGGAAAAATTTAAACAAATATTTAAGTTTATTTAAAATTTAAAAGAAAAAACTTAAATATTCGGTTTTTAACTTTAGTACTAGCAGCCACTAAATGCGATTTTTGTTCGATATTAAATAAAATAATTTAGGAAAACATAAAAATTTAACAAAAATAATAGTCGTTTGGTGTTGGGAGTAAAGAAATCTATTGAAATGTTATGACTACACTTAAAAAATATTGTTTGAATTTACAAGCTGGGATATTGGTAATTTTTTGTCACAGTCAGGCGTGACAAAAGTACAATTGACTTTTACAAAAGTTATCCAAAATAGCGTTACCTTAGAATTACACTGTTGTATGTCACATTTACGAAAAAATTTAGGCGCGTCAAGAATTTTACCGTGATTGGTCGCGCGGTGTATTTAATACACCAATAGAAAGTTAGGAGTTTTAAAGCTACTTTTTTGTAAATTAATTTAATACTAAATAGTTTTTATTAAAAATGTTTAACCTGTAAATTAATAATTCTAGTTTATAAAGCAAAATATTTTTTAAAATAAAAAAAAATAAAATAATTTAGTAGACAACGTCAGTCAACTTTTGGAAATTTTGCTGGTTTTTAGTCCCTGGAAGGCAAACTTAAATATGTATTTGTATAAATTTTAAATAACTACTTCAATTTAATTAAAGAAAGTAAAAAAAATCATAGAAATCCCAGGGAATCCTAAAAAGCTGATTGGATGTACCCCAACTCACCAAAATTAATATTAAAAAATAACTATAATATTAAAAAACAACTATAATAAATTTAATTAATAGGAAAAAAATATGCTAAAATAAATAAATATACTTTTAATATATTATATATTAAAAATACTTATTTATCATTTATCTTTATTTATCATATCGTCATTTTGTCATTGAATAAATAAGTAAACTAGTTCTTTTTACGTCCCTTAAAATTATTAAAGCCAAAAAACAATTGACATTTAGGAAATATAAGTATTTAAATCTAAAAACTATTTTAATTTTTAATATATCCAAAACTTTTAAATTGAAGTACTAACGTTGTTTGAAGAGTAAGCCAGAGACGTCAAAAACCAAAGACGGCAATCAACTATTTATTTCTAATCGCGTCGTTAAAGTAGTGTGCGAGCAACAAAAAGGGGAATAGTTTGAAAGTAAGACAAATCTAATGACCGCGTGTCTTTTTTTTGCTGAATTGTAGTTTAACAGCATATGACGCCTCATTTAATTAAATATATGTCTCGTCGGTTTTCAGCAGTCAGTAACGCAAAAGAAGAAAATTCTGATTAATTATGATTAATTTTATAAAATATGTATTTTTTATTGCCAGTCAAACCATAATTTTTTTTTGAATGAAATTGTGTTGCTTTATCCAAATAAATGGTAAAATTAAAAAAAAATGTAAAAGTTTTAATTAAAAAATTGCTATTTTACTATTAAACTCTGTTTTGAATTAAGGCGTTAAAAAGGCAGACCGGATCATACCACAGCTCTATAAAAGCGCTCTAACACGTAATTTAATTATAATCACTACTATAATTGTCTTTGGTATAACAAAAGACAATTTTGTAAGAGATAAAGAGTAATTCACGTTATAAAGTGAATGTACTTTCTGTGTGTGTGTTTTTTTTTGACTCATATTCTTTCTTTTTGTTATCATTTCATTTTTATCAATAAAATGGGCCTCGCAGATACGACTTCTGTAGAT
Source organism: Listronotus bonariensis (assembly GCA_014170235.1). Lineage (NCBI taxonomy): Eukaryota > Metazoa > Arthropoda > Insecta > Coleoptera > Curculionidae > Listronotus > Listronotus bonariensis. Next base: position 183,288 of record JACEGR010000742.1, on the reverse strand, counting down.
TGTCTATGCCCATGCGACACCATTGATTATTAGAAATTTTAATAAATAAAAATCAAGTTAAGTTTGCAGTATGCACATATTTTTTTATTTAGAAAACGTGTTAAATCACTTTTTATGATTAGAGGCGTATTTTCGTGTTAATACGGTTAAAAACATTTGGAAAAACATTTGAATAGCTATCTCTATCTATTTAACTCTTACATTTATAATGTCATTTCAAATGCGGTTTAAACCATTTGAATGAATACGGTTAACACGAAAAAATGACTTAGATTTGGTCTGGTTCTTAACACCTTAATTGTTTTTTGTAATTGCAGTCTAAAAGAGCTTGAAAATGTTATTAGCTTGCCAATTTAAAGAATCCTCTTTTTTAAGAACAACCAAAGCAGACATTGGATGACTACGTTTATAGCATGTAGCAGGGTTTACCAGTAAGAGCATGAGAACTTTAAAATGCCACTAAGTAATAGCTACAAGTAAAGAAATGTATATCATTAAGTTATAAAGATAATTGTTTCAATATCCTTCTCTCCTTAGTGTAGATGACTGGATTCTAGTGGCCCAATTTATAATTAATTTTTAATCGTCACCCGGTAAATTTGTAATGGTGCTAGAAATGTTCTGTTTGAGGTTACGAATCGTTTGTGGCTTATTTTCGTAGACCTTTGATTTAAGGTAGCCTCATAGAAAATAGTCCAAGGGTGAGAGATCGCCTACCTTGGCGTGGCGCTGCCGGCTTTTATTTAAGTTGGGCGATACCGATTACCAATTAAAAAGTGGGCAGCAAAATATGCAAATGCAAAATTTTAATGACCTCGTTCTATAGATTTCTGTTCTAGAAATATAGCTCTTCCAACCTCCAGTAATTGTAGGGTGCGTAAAAAAATCGCTTAAACTGTCGAGTTAAATCGCACATCTCTTACAGTTAAGGAGCTGTATTAATTATTAGTCTCAAAAAAATACAACTTTGAAAAGGGTATTAATGGGAGTAAAGCCTGTTCATGACAAAAATTTTATGTGTATACGATCAAATTTTTAAAAGTTAAGCTACACCAGCACTTTGGCAACAAAAAATAAAATTATTTGGTTTCTTGCAGTTTTGTAACAAAACAAATGGTTTGCTAAGTAGGCTATATGAACCAAAAAAAATTGTTTAATAATTGACATATTTTTTTAAATTTCAAATATAACTGACAGAAAAAACTTGGAATTTTTCAAAGTAATTAAAACTAAAATTAACATTAAAATCTCTTCCTATAGACCTTGCGCAACATAATGTTAATTGTTAATTATAGTCCATAGATCATTTATAAGGTTAGCCGAACCGTTGGGCGATAGTAATTTAGGATGGACGCTTGCCCAACCTTGCCCACTTCCTGGCGCCAGTTCACATTACCATTTCTCAAAATAACATTCTAATGATAAATTTTAATAATTTAATTTTCATAATTTCTACACGTTGTATAATCGTGTATCTTTTCATAATAACTTACTAGACATTACAGAACACAACTATGATAGTTTGGTAACATAGTTCTAAGCAATGTTGCTACAGTAACATTTTAAAATTCTTACGCTCTTATTGGTAAACCCTATAATAATAATATTAATACTTCAGTCAATATACCACACCGAATTAAAATAAAAAGTAGACACAGTATACACTTAAACAAGCTTTCAAAATCCTTGTTAAGCGTGGGCTTACGTATTTTTTAACTCAACAATCTCTCCAATCGAAACGGTTCTTCAATTGTTGATTTTGAATAAATTTATAATAAAAGGAATTTAAGAGCAATAGTCGATTTAAACAACACTATTTTTATTTCTTTTCTCATGTAAAGTTTAGGTATCTAATAAATTCTTCTGAATAAGTCCAATGTTTACTTTGGTGTAGGTAAATATCCGGTAATATTTTAAACGAGTGTTTGTAGACATCGTATATTTTTCAGCATTTTCAGTACATTTACAGAATTATTAGTGGTAAGACTTGTAACTTTTCTCATACCTACATTATTAGTTAATTAAATTTTAAAAGTTAGAAATTTTCGATGACGTAAAATAGGTATCTCCCAAAAGGCTAATAATACGGTGGAACTCCGGATAGACTAAAGTATATCCTTAAACTTTTTTATCTTTAACATTAAAAGAACATATTTATTTTTGTCTAGTTTAATTTTGTTACTTGTCACACATAATTGCTGAGAAAATGTATTATAAAAAATGTTTTTTTTTTTAATACTGTTTATATATACAGGGTGTCTCTGTACAAAATGCAACACAGATTCCTTGGACTAAAATACAATAGTCTAACGCAATTTACCTTAGTCGAAAAGTTAATTGTTTGCAAAGTTTTTTTATTTTTTAATGTTTTATTTATTATAAAAAAATACAAAATATAGTAATAAGAGGACTTTTAAAATGAGGAATTAAAATACGCTATTGTTTTTGTCGTAAAATATAGAGGAAGCCACCTGCAGTGCTTTAGTTGGGTTAAAAGTGTCATAACTTGTTTTTCCTCAGTATATTTTAATTTTAGTAAAAAAAATATATATTTTTTCCATATTTTTGCACAAAGAGATATACTTGATAAATATCGCTAAGAGCAACCATTTTTAAGATATCGCAGATTTAACGTTCAATTCCATACAAAAGTTTCCTATTGCATTCCTTTACGCTTTATTTAAGTCACTCGGTAGAGTCAAGGAAATGTCACTACAAATTCCTTGGGCCAAAATGGAACGATCTAATGCAATTTACCTTTGTCGAAAAGTTGATCGTTTGCAAGATACAGGGTGTCAAATTTTCCGTGTATTTTTTGGACTGGAAACTCTGTATCTCGCAAAAGATTGACTTTTCGACTAAGGCAAATTGAGTTAAATTGTTCTAATTTGGGAGTAAGAAAATCGTACTACCAATTTTTTCAAATTTTAGAGAAACCCGGGTGGCCTAAAAAAAGCGTAAAGGAATGCGAAGATTTTTTTATTTGAAATAAAAGGTTTAATCCAAAATATCTTAGAAACGGTTGGTCGAAGCAATTATTATTAGATATGCCTATATGATGGAAAATATATTTGCTCTTTTTCAGATTTAAATGGATATATCTCCAAAACTATTAAAGAAAGAAAAATTACTGGATGTATCAAAATTCAATTAAATTATTAGTGTTTTGTAAACTAATTTTTCCCTAAAAACCATAGGCGATATAAAAAAGACATTTTTAATCACTTTTCATGTTCTTAAATTTAATATTAAAATCACTTTGTACACAACGAACAACAAAACTTTTTTTTCTATAACTATTTTATTTTGTAATAATTAAAAAAAAAACCTTTAAATAAAATATTTTTAAAAGCAATTTTGAACATAACTTTTTCAATAAATATTTATTTGTCCATTTGGTTTATTATATTGTTATAAACTATTAAAGACCCTAAAAATATTACATTTTGAATGTATGGTTATTGCCAATTAAAATCTTTTATTTAAATTCGTTAATAAAAAATAAAAATAAAATAAAACTAATTTAAAATATTTTAAAAGACAAAGAAAATTATTTTTTTCCTAATTTTAAGAAAAAAGATAGTTAATTGGTGGAGGGGCATAATAACTCACAAGGAGTTAATTTATAGTCAAAATTTGTATTTAAAAAGTATATTTAAAGCTGAAGTTATAGATTGACGTTTCTGTTTCAATTTGCCATTTGACGTTCCCAGTTAAAAAGATAAAACAACATATTTACATTTGTCAATTTATAGTTTCCGTTTACCGTTTTTATATACTATATCAGAAACCGAAACGTCAAACGGCGGTCGGTAACGGAAACGTCAATCTTTAAATTCAGCTTAAAAATGTTAAGCAAAAAATATTTAAAACAAATGATTTCGACCTAAAAATTAACTACACGTCAATTATTGCGTAATTGCGGGGTGATTTTATATGTCTATTTATACAAACATTTTCCTATTAACATATGGACATGCTTTATTTCGTTACGGTAATTTTTTTACAAAAGTCGTTATTTTTTAAATATCGTAAAAACCCTTTAACCGATTTCAAAGAAATTTAGTACACTTATTTAATGTAATAAAGCGCTAATAAAGCTTTACCAAGATAAAAAAATTGGGCCCAGTGGGGTTTTAGTGGGCACCATAGCCAATATTATTGGTAAAAAGTATGCCACCGACTTTTAATGAAGTTTTTATACTTTTTTCGATTGGGAACCTAAAAATTTAACTTTTAAGACTCATGTATTTTCTTCGTAAGTATCTTGCTTCGTTTTCAGAAAATAAGAATGAAGCCACTTTTAAGTCATTCTAAAAGTACCCATAAACAACATAGAATAAAATATAAAATTAAAATAACAATTTCTGGTAAAATACACGACGACTTTTTTCTTTAGAACAAATAATTGTTTATTTTTATTTTTGTTTCTTATACCATGTTGTCAATACTTTTTAAAAGAAAAGCCTACTAAGACGCCACTGAGCCCAATAATCTAAATCTAAGTAGAGCTTTACAAGCACCTTACTATATAAAATAAGTAAACAAAATTTCATCCAAATCAGTTAAAGGTCTTTTAGGATATCTAAAAAATACCGACTTTTTTAAAACTTTAATGCCTTGTAAAGTAAGGCCGGACATATGTTTAAAATATATATTTATATACAGAGTGTTTTCTAACTACAGTACAAAACTTATGGGGAGATTTCTTATGTCTTTTTATAAAAAGAAGGATTTTATAAAAGTATCTAAAATACACTAAATAGCTCACGTAAGAAAATTGAACAGCAAAAACAATAAAAACGATTCTTACTTTAAAATACACAATTGTTTTTTACCAAAAAAACTGTTAAAAAGCAAAAAAGGTCTTACCTTAAAAATACATACTTACTTAATATCTTTTTACCACCACATGTTCTACTGCACAAAAAACAACAACGAAAAGGTCTTTAACTTACTAACGCTATTTCACATTGTGTGTAAGACGCCTTACTAATTTTTTATATGGTAAGCAAGTGGCATGTTAGCCAGTATTAAGTTTGGGAAAAGGAAATAAGAAAAGGTGAATAATTATATGTTACAATATTAGGCATTTTCAAATATTGATCCGATGGGTTGGATAGATCCACTTAGCTGTTTTTAAGATTCACTGGAATTTTTGTTATTTTCTGAACAAGTATAATACATTTGGCCTTCATTCATCGGCTTTGTGTCAAAATTAAACATAATTATTTTAATATGTTTTTGGTCGTGCAGTTATTTTTAAAGACTTTCGAAATATTTAAGCTGCAAATAATTTATAAATATTAAATAATTGTTTTTATCCTTTTTCTACTTGTAATAAACACGAGATAAATCAGTGAAACCCAAGAACCGAAACAGCTGATTTTGACACTTCTGTTTAACCCGACTAATCCTGACTTTAATCTGGGTCAGTAGGACCAACCCGATTTAAGTATTCGCTTAATTTTTGAACACGGGTAAAGACTCGCGGATCCTTTTTGAACGAGTTTTATTACCCTAAGATCAATATTTGAAAAGGCCTTATATTTGTAACTCTGACAGTGACAGAATTACATATTTAAAAATAATAAGAACCAAAATATTAATTTTTTTCTTCTTCACTTTAAACTGTTAATTATTACATCAACATGTTGTTGATATCTCAGAAACCAAGAATAATTGAGGTAATGTTTAACATTTTTAATTAATGTAGAATTAAATAGAGAGTTAGTCAAAATATTACAGAGTATTTCATAAAAACAAAATTTATTTGGCTATGAAAATTTTGTTTATAAACAACAAACCTTGTATATATATATAAATATGTATATATATATATATATATATATATATATATATATATATATATATATATATATATATATATATATATATATATATATATATATATATATAATTATTTATTTATTTTTCTTGGGTATAGGTTTTTGTAATAACAAAAAACCTATACCCAAGAAAAATAAATAAATAATTATTGGTTTATGGTTTAAGAAAGATAAATAAATTATATATATATATATATATATATATATATATATACATATAGACCTTTATTTTGTAAAAACTGAAAGTTTCTTAGTGCATGCTCCTAACATGGATAGAAGCAATGGTATACTATGAAGTTTGAATCATAGTGGCTCTGGCAGTTACCAGGTACAAAAAGTCAATGAATTGAAACTTAACTTTCGTCATTTTGTATAAGCTGAATTTTAAATATGTTTGTTGAGTACCCATTAAAAAAATATTTCCTTAATCGCCAGACAGTCTTGACAGTTCCAACCTCTTGGCAGACAAACATTTTGGGGTGGTCTGAGGAAGTCCAATATTTCTCTTATTTAACAAGATATGCCAAAAAATCTTATATAGGAGTTGTAGGGTTTCCCAATAGACATGTCCTAAAAATATTTTAATGAATACAGAGAGTCCCAAAATACAAATTTTAAAAATACCAACACCCAAGCAATATGTTTTTCGTTACACTCTTCATTCATTAAACATTTTTTAGGATATGCCAATTTAGAAATCCTACAACTCTAATATAAAACTTTTTGATATTTCTTGTTGAATAACAAAATATTGGTCTTTGGACCATTAGGTCATCCCAAAATATTTTTCTCCAATGAGTTTGAACAGTTAAAACGATCTGGCGACTGAGAAAATATCTGATGACAAAAATTAAGTTTAAACTCATTAACCCTTTGGTACCTGGTACCTGCCTAAGCCACTAAAAATCAACCTTTATACTCTACCATTGCTTCTACTCATGTTGGGAGCATGAACTAACAAACTTTTAGCTTTTACAAAATAACGAACATCAGCTGCTCACGCAGTACCGTATTAAGCACTAGGAGGCTGACTAAGCTACAGCCTAGGGCGCCGTAAAAAATAGGCGCCAGAGAAAGAAGACCATTTTTGGTGTTTAATTTAATTTGTAAATAGGGCGCCCTGAAATAAAATAAGCCCAGAGTCGAAAGCATCTTTTAATTTTTTTGCTTTGAAAAATTGGCTTCTTAACAGTTAATAAGTAAGGTAAGTCTCACAGGCTCTTAAACTATAAAGTTAAACAAGACAAATTTTACGGTGTTAAAAAGCTTAATATCAAAATAATTGCAGCAATGACTTTTAAAATGTATATTTGTAATTTCTTGCCAGAGAAGTTGCAGCGAAAAAACTTTTTGACCAGAAAATCTTTTAAACTGTAAATTATTTTACCCTTTATAAAAGATTTACTAAAATCTTAGCAAATACGTAGTAGCTATAAAAGGTAAATATTTATTTTTAATTCCCTTCTAGGAAATAAATTACCCACATTGTTTGTATTGAATAGTCTTCGGCCATTGTCAAATTTATCTGTGACATTGTGGTTCCGTCGTGTGAAAAAAGGGCACAGCTGATGATTAGACATGCTTTGGACTTTCTTTTAAAACTAAATAGTATTCAGATCGGGTCTTCACGCAGATTAAATTAACACGCTTCCGAGGGGTCGATATTCGTCATATTTTTGTGATGAGATCATCCATACGTAGATACGTGTGAGAAATGAATAGTTCAGAATTTTAGGCCAAATAACATGCGGGGTTTTCCTAGCACTGCTATGATCGATTTCTTAAAAAGTAAAGGTTGAAAAATTTGGCAGAATTGTAAGGTCAGTTGACATAATGACAAATTTCTTATTTTAAATGTAAGATACTTTATTTTAACAATTTTCAGCCGACTTCAAAAAAATCGAGGAGGTGTATGTTCGACACCTACGGTTTTTATGTATGTATGTACAGGATGTCCTATTTTCGTGTGTTTTACGGGGTTTCTCGCTTATGAGTGAAGTTACAAAGATGCGGTTTTCGCAACACTATACTACTTTTTGTCAAACGAAAGATGGCGCAAACAGATTTGTCCTAGCCCCCTTTAGTTTTTCGCTACAGGATGATTTTAAAAATGTATAATTTTTGGTTACCCTCGTATCTCAGGTATTTTATAACTTATCGAAAAGATAAAAACGGGCCCTTATAGAACTTCTTACGCAAAATACGGTGGCGTACTTAAATTTTTCTCGGATTTACTTTCTTTGAGATATTAGCCAAAGTTGCACTTTTTTAAATAGAGCACCCCGTATATTTTTTCGTCATATTATTTGTCAGATGAAGAGCTTTCTAAAAATATAATATAGTCAGAAACTTATTTTTTTAAACTGCATGAAAACATGCAATTATTTGCTTTTAACATAGGTGGCTTATTAATGACAGTCAAATTAATCAAGGGTGCTAGGGCATATCTGTTTGCTGTATCTTTCGTTTGACAAAACAGTAGCACGTGTCGCGAAAACCGTATCTTGGTAACTTCACTCATAGGCGAGAAACCCCGTAAACACACTAAAATAGGAAACCTTGTGCACGTACACCGATTGCTCTGTCAATTGTGGACCGATTTTAAAAGTTATAATTTTTATTTGAAGGAGTGTACTTTTGCGGTCTTATAAAAAAACCCAGTCAGGATCATGAAAGACAAAGGTACTAGACTTATTTTTTAAGCAAAGCTTTCTTTAGTAGATATATGCTACCTTTGCTGGGTTTTAAACAATCAAGGTAGTAAAAGTATACAGAATCAGATAAATAACATAGCACAATGTAAAGAAAAGAGACAATCTAACGTGAATACACACATATATTCTTTTTGTTGCTTTACTGGCCCATATCCCAATACCTACTTGCTTAACCCGTATAATAGTCGATATTTTTTTATGTAATGGCGTGTATTTAATTTTTGTGGATCACGTGTTACCGTTTATACCCACCTTATATTTATGAGAGGTGGCATTGCCGTTTTTTGCAAGGAGTTTACATGAGATAAAAAGGTACTGTCTTTTTGTTGAATAGTCACCGATTAAATGTTCATAATAAAAAACTAAAAAGAGTGAAATAATTATAAAAAAATTAAACTGGTTCTTAGAAAATTAATAAAACTTACGAAAGATTTCTCACTAATGAATAAAAAACATGGAAAAAATGAAATCGGGTAAATGTTGATAAATAAAAACAGAAAAGATTTTTATACTTATTTATCTTTTGAAAGTCGGTTTATCTTTTTAAAATATTTATTTTTAATTATTGTAAAATTTTAAACATATTTTATAATTAATGTCCTTTACCTCAGTCTACTCAATATTTTAAATGCGGGCAAGTTTTTTAATATCCTAAGACATTATACAGAGTCCAATTCGTATTTTAAAAGATGCTGAAGGGCTTACTTTATAGAAAGAACATTTATAAAATGTAAATTCGGTGCTCATTGATAAAAAAAAATTCAAACAAGTTTAAAACAAATAAATATAGGCAGTCTTGTCTTGGAGGCCGCCTTTGCTAAGTTAATTTTATGATATGCCGCTTGATGCAAGTGGGTACAGTTTGCCAACTGAGTCTAGTCAGATGGAAGGAATGCGGAAAAAAACTGAAGTTGCTTTTAAGATGTTGCCAGATTTTTATCCTACTGCTGTGAACCTATTTTACACTTTTTAAATATAATATTTCATATTTTATAAAGTACTTGTTTACACCTTGTTATTGATTTATTTTTAATTCCCTAAAGAGATTTTATTTTATTGCTCTATTTTCTTAGAGGAACCGATTATAATATGCTTTAATATGCATATCGTCCCTAAAATATTTTAATATTGTTAATTTCCGACAACAAGGCAGCCCTACCAAGATAACCACTCAAATAATGTTTACTGATTGGTTGCCGCTGGAACGAGCCTCCAAAGAGGTGGAGCCTTGCATCAACATAGACGGGGAATGGTTTGGAATTTATTGTACTTTTTAAATATTTGTTTCTTATTAACATTTTGGTATTTTGTGTGTGGGTATTATAACGTAGAAATTTAATTTAGTATTTTGATTTTGTATCGAATTCAAAAATAATTAAGGTAAGTATGTATGTAACTAAATAATAAATTAACTAAATAAATCCGTTCTTCTTTCAAGCTTAAATGTGGGTTTCACGCTCATGCAATTTGCGCAAATTGACTTGTGCATACCAATTTGTGCAAATAAATTAGAGCATGTAAACGAAAATCGTTTACTTGAGAAAGCAAAAGTTTGGCTTGTGTAAAATCTGGATGGTCAGATAATTTGCATGCGGTTGGTGCAAATGTATGAACGTGTAAACGACATACAAATTTAGGACATGCGTAGTGAGTAAATAATAGTTGTATTGGCGTGATTTATTTATCGTTTTCTGTTTGATGGGTCTTTAATATTATTTGTTATTTTTTGTGGTAATAATAATATCAGTGAAAGAAAAAGTTTCTTTTGGAATGTATTAAGCTCTATTCTATTATTAAATGAATATGAAAGTAAGTAGTAACACCAGCTTATGCTAACAATTCGTCGTCGTACTCCATCGTTTACTGATAAACAAATATGTGCAAATAGACTTGACTGTAAAAACAAATGTTATAGTTTAGTCTAATTTGCACAAATCAACTTGCGCAAATTGCATGAGCGTGAAACTCACCTTTACGTAGACATTTCTTGTTGGTTATAAAAAATTATTTTTAACGGCAGTCAAAATTATGGAAAAAAGAATCCTTTTAAAAGGCAAAATTATTCATGGCCAATTCAGATAAATAATTGCCAATATCTATTGAGTTTGTGATGAGAAAGGAACAAATAATACTTTGAAACTGCCTCTAAAAAGAAAACTTGATCGCGTTTCCCTTTATGCGGTAGTTTCTATTAACAGTGTACGAAGAATCCACAGGAAAGATGAAGAACGTCGAAAGAATCAATTTTCGAAAAAAATTTTTTTGCGTTAGTACTTTCGGACTTTCATTTGTTTATTTAAAAATATTCACACAACGTTTCGGAGAGTCCTATCTCTGTCCGTTTTTAAGAGTGTAAACTGTAAAACGGACAGAGATAGGACTACCCAAAACGTTGTGTGAATAGTTATAAATAAAGATAGTGAAAGTCTAAAATGAATTTAGTGTCACTAATGCTATTAATTAAATTACTGAGATGCTATTGGTATTACAATTAAAAATATTTAGACCTTGGCAATTTCCACTACATTTTTAAAAATAAATTATTGCTTACATATTTTTCATCATATTTAAACTGTTTAGCAATAATTTATTCGCACGCCTCTGATTAGACTTGATAATGCACAATTATTATTTCCCCTGCCTTCTTGCGTCGTCTGGCTTGTTTCACTGGGCGAACTTTATCGGGGCGTGGCAGTCGCTGTAAAGGATAGCAGCGCCTTTTATAAAATAGACCAATTGCGAGCGGCGTTTTTCATGTTTTTGTATTATTTTTAAAGGGTACCAAATTTGCGCTGTTAAAATGTTCTCCTTACTCTCGTTTTATTGTACCCACTCCAGTGCTTTAAAGAAGGCGGTATAGATGTGCTGGGTGTGTACTGTATTTTTCCGGGGCACTCCAAAATCGCCGAGGACTGTATGTCTTTTCTGATCCATCTTTTAGGAGTATGTTCCTTTAATGTATGTTTTTCTTACGCATATGCTCTAAAAGCCTACCCAAGTGTTTGTTGGTACCTTGAGACTGATTAACGCTCCAAGGGCTGCTTGACTGTCCGTAAGAATATTAATTGTACAATAATTTGTGAGGGGGATTTGATTGTTAATACTAGCACATTGTAGAATCGTAAAGATTTCTGCTGACTGTTTTCTATCTTCTTGTAGACACTTGCTCCTTACCCTCTTTTAGTTTTGGATTCGTCCATATACCAGGTTTGACCTCGGAGAGAGGGTTTTAAATTCTCACTTGCGCTGTTCCTTCTTTAAAGTATTGTCACCTGAAGGGGTCTACTAGATACGAGTTTTGGGGTCAAATAGTCTTTTCTTCTATCCATTATGCGACTGATTATATATATTTTTAATTTTTATGTGTCCTGATCTAACTTTTATATTGCTCAGGTCACTGTGCAGTCTGTACGCCCTCATTTTTGTCTTCCCTTGTTTATGCAGTGGCGGAAGGTCAAATAGTGTCTCCAAGATTGCTGTTGGTGTGCTATGACAAGACGGGACAGTCATTGCACCTTACTCATTTGCTTGCACATAATGCACATACGCCCAAATTTGTTCAATATACCTGTTAAACATTGCATTATTTATAAATTTAGGTTATTCAAGTTTTTCAGATGGTTTTGATTATCTTATATATTATGTAGGCAAAACAATAAAACACATTGCAACTAACCCATTAACACCAGATAGCTGACATAAACTGACATAAACGTAATTAGTATTACCCCTCACTAGTTTCGTTTAATTTAAACAACGCCCATTGTGTTCTCAGTTTTCCAGTTAATTACTCGCAAAAACACTTTACCTTCTGAATAATTGATACTGATAGCTACGTTGGATGGACAATTATCTGATCCAATTCGTTTGAAGGCAATTTCATGATTATTTGCATCAGTGAAATTTCAAGTGGCAAGATTTGGTTAGCACGTTATTAATTGGACTAGAAACTCGACATTTCAACAATTTATTAAAGGTGAATTGGATTAAATATATGCCTGTGTGCACAAAATTTATGCATATTCAAATTTTGTAATTTTAAAATTGCATTACAGCAAGTAATAACTAAGAATATATAAATTATATATAAAAAGTTTTTAGGTTAAACAGTTTTATGGTACTTAAAGCTAAAAAATAATTCTGTTAGTCCTAGCTACCAGATTGCATCAATCTTCTTATCAATCTGGGGTATTTATCAGACAAATAATAAAATCGTTGGGCGTAGCGTGTCCAGAGTAAATACATATGATGTTAAAAATTTCACGTACCCATCAATTTTATTGTTTGTCTGATCAATACCTTAGATTGATGAAAAGATTGGTGCGATCTGGTAGCTAGACTTACCAAATTATTTTTTAGCTTTTAGTACAATCAAACATTTAACATACAAAACGTTTTTTTACTTAATTTATTTTCAAGTTTTTAGTTTTGTTGAAAGTTGATATTTCTGATTTCATCGAGTACATTTAATGCCTTACTATAACTAACCAGAACTGAAAAATAACCTGAGCAACACAAAAGTTAGATCAGGACACATGGAAATAAAAATATCATAAGGAGTCCCATAATGGATATGAGGACAGACTATATGACCCCACAAATCGTACCCAGAAGACCCTTTCAGGTGACAATACACCCAAGGGAGAACTGGGCAAATGAAAATTTCAGACTCTCTCTTCGAGGTCAAACCTGGTATACGGACGGGTCCAAAACCGAAGAAGGGTCAGGAGCAGGTGTCTACAGTGAGATGGAAAACACTCGTTTGACCTTTCCACTGGGAAACCACGCCTCTGTATTTCAAGCAGAAATTTTTGCGATCTTACAATGTGCCAGGATTAACAACCAAAGGCCCCGCACAAATTGTACACTCAACATTCTTACGGACAGTCAAGCAGCCCTTGGTGCACTAATTAATCCCAAGGTATCGTCTTGGCTGGTTCTAGAATGCCTCGAGGAACTCAGGGAACTGACGGAACGCAACAACACGAGGTTGATGTGGGTGCCAGGGCATTGCGGAATTCGAGGCAATGAAAACGCAGACGAACTGGCTAGAAGGGGGTCAGCCACGACATACGTCGGGCCAGAACCATTTCTTGGAGTGCCAAAGAGCACATTCCGGAGTACGGTACAAAACTGGGTAAAGGACCAGCAAAGACTGCACTGGGAAAGGCTTCCTCAACACATGCATGGGAAAATATACATCAGTGGACCATGCACAAAAAGAGCTAAAGAACTACTCAAAATGGGTAGGAATCAGCTAAGAACGATCACAGGTTTCCTCACCGGACATGCTCCAGTAAAAGAACACCTAAATAAAATGGGATTATACAACGGAGATCTGGACTGCAGATTATGTGGAGCAGAGACCGAAACAGTATCCTACATACTGTCAGAGTGTGAGGCACTGGATCACAAAAGACAGGCAATCTTCGGGGATGTAACCATGTTTCAATCTTGTAAAGTTCAGTTTTAAACGTTTCTGCAAATTGCAACTTCACCACAGAAGCAGCGGACCTCCCCAAATATATTATTATATAGATATTAGAGTGCCCCCGGAAACATATGGTACGCACCCAGCAGACCTATACCGCCTTCTTCAAGGAACTAGGGTACTGGAATGGGTACAATAAAACGGGAGTTTGGTACAATAAGCCTTCAGGCTGCAGTGCCACCGGACATGCAGACGGCTCCCTGGGAAAGAAAAAAAAATAACTAACCAGAACAAAACAACAATTATATTATTTGTATTTGTTAGTTCAAATTCTTATTCTATTGAGTTTATTTATTTTAGAATGAGCTCTATTCTACTAATCAAGTCTTTTCATTAGATATCCATATTGAGGTAGTTGTGGAAAATATGTAATCTGCCATTTTGTGGCGGCGGCCATCTTGGATTTACAATTATAAAAAATAAATTATATTATGTTGTCATCATCAATAAGAAGAAAGAAAGAAACGCAATAACAAAATTATAAAATAAAACGCATCAAGTCAGCCGGTGAGGCAAATAACCTTGGCAGCGGTATTAATAACCTTTAAAATTATTTGAGTTACGTTAAGCGGTCGTCTACTAAGGATACATTAAACACGCAACTTGCAGCGTAAAACATAAGGTAAATACGGCGGTGATGCCACATAAAACCCCCTTAAGAGTACAGGTAAAAGCACAGGAACCTGTAATTTGATTTTTAGGCACCCAAGATGGTCATGCAAAACTTTTATATTTGGGGAGTCATGGTTGCTTATGGTCAGTTAATTTATTTTTTTAATTCCTAAATAAAGCAAATTACAAAAAAAAGATTTAACTAACCAGAACTAACAATGACCTCCTAAATGTGACAGTTTTGCATGACCGTCTATAGCGCTTCAAACCTATCAAATTACACATCATTGTGCTTTTTACTGTAGTCTGTCTAAAATCCGTTGAATTTAACGGGGTTCAATCTAGTTTAAGTTAAAAGCAAAGGGTTTTTAATTTTGTCTTATTTACCACAAATATCGAAAATATTTGATATTGGTATATCGATATATCGAGAAATTAAATATCGATATCTAAGTTCTGATATATCGATATTTGAAAATATTCGATATGTCGTTGCCATCCCTATCGATACTGCGTTTGACTTAATATTCCTCGCGGTATAGGCAACACATGTTTTATTTTGTTTTTTGTTTTTAAAGAAAAAAAATATAATAAAACAATAAAAAAATAGTGATACGACGTCTCAGTAACCAGAGGATCATATTTTAAAAAAGACTTTATAAATTAATACCGCAGAAGTCTCTATTAAAGTGTCTGAAAATTATGGCTTTTCGTTTTAAATATATAGATGAACTATTCAATAATTGAGTTTCTGGATCATTTAAAAAGCTTGTAATAAAGTAAAGAAGAAAAGACCTAAGTTAAGAAAGGGCTTTTCGCCATATAAATGATTCTTCGCTTACAGAGAGGCTTCCTTCTCTCGCTCATCGTCTGCCTGTGGGGGATATATCGCTTTTTTATGGGTACTTCCATGGCTTTTGCTCCAGTATAGTTCCCTCACCCACGGTTCCCAACAGAGAAACTCGTGGTTCCGCACGTATTTTTTTTCGCCCTTTCTGGGTCATCCCACCCAGGCCGGACGACCGCCCCCTTAGGTGGTGCACTGCACCCTGAAGGCTTATTGTACCTTGACCCCTACTCCTTCCCATTCACACACCATTCATTCCATAACTTGGATGGTTGTTGCTCGGTCCGTTTGTTCACCCCCGAGCAGAACACCGCGTTCCGTTGCCCAAAACCGACAACGCTGGTCACCCATCCAAGTTATGGGCGCGCACTTCACTGCTTAACTCCGGAGATCGACGCTGCCCATACAACCGGAGCAGCCACAAGCGCGCCTTTGCTTCCGCACCTATGCATCTCTATACGGTCCAACTGGACATGCCCCGAACTTCCCACTTTATTCGTACTTTTATTCCTTAAGTTAAGTTAAGTTTCTAGATTGTGGACCTGGTACCCGCGGAGGCCTTTCCTTTTCCCCAAATCTTTAGGTATTTAAGGCCCGTGTCAACAGACTCCCTCTTACCTCGCTTAACATCCACGGTACGTTAGCATTTAGGCTTTTAGCCTTCGTGGATTGTCCAAAAAGATAAAAAAATGTCAAGTTAATTTAAACCGTTTAAAAATATAGCCAAGAAAAATAGTATAATGTGGGGCAAGCACGGAATGTTATTTATTTCCCACCAGTTTTTGCAGCACAAGCCGCAGATGAGTTCTGTCATTACATGAGAGATAAATAAATAATCCATGCAAGTTGCATACTATACTTTTTCTTCGCAGTAGCGTAGACAAAAACAGGCGTGGCAAAGTCGAATCCGCACTCAAGGCCCCTTTTTTGATAAAGACAGCCAAAAAAGTTGTGGACCAAAAAAGTACTTACCTTTAAATAAATACTATTTCATTTTTTTATTTGTGCTTTAGTGGTAAAAAAATTGTTTTTTTTTTATAAATAATTTCGTCTATAAATACAGTTGGAACACCCTGTATTTGGAACCTATTCAAAACTAACGTAAAAAAATTAAACAATATCTAAATAAGGACCACCCTAAGAAAACAATTAATATCACATCGACGAAAATACCCCATTTAAAATAGGAAAGTTTGAAAGTTTAAAATTTTCCAAAATTAACACTGTTTGTCCGACATTGTACAGGATGTTTCATTTTGGTTGCAACTGCGGGGTATCTCAGTTTTTATTAAATATAGAACCTTGAGCGAACCTAAGCAACCTTTTTGTGAAACAAAAGATGCCATAAACAAAGCCACCATAGCTTTCCTAGTTTCTAAGTCACAAGGCGATTTTAAAAAATTGCATTTCTAGGTACCCCTTGGGGGTAACTGAGATCAGTTATTTGATAACCTATTATAAAGGTAACAACGGATTATTTCGTAACTTTTAACAGTGGCGTACTTAGAATTTTTTTCAAATTTTTTTGTCTCTTTACAAGCTTCTTGGAAATATACAGGGTGATTCAAAAACATATGCCATCGCTTAAGGGGAGATTCCTTAGCCAAAAATAAGACAAAAATGTTATATGAACATGGGTACGCAAATGCTTTGTTTCCAAAATACAGGGCGTTTAATTTTTATAATTTTTCTTTTTTTAATATTTTTAAAACTACGCCAGCGATTTAGCTAAAATTTGGGACATAAGGTACATTTATTAGTGGCATATTTTGACTATAAGGAATTTGCTATATTTTTACCAGAGGCGTACTTGTGGGGTAGACACCAAATATTTTTTTAATTAAAACATGTACGCCACTGATTTTAATAAATTTTGATATCGCTATTGAATACTTTACTAAATTCTTAGCAAAACTTGTCTCTTAGCATTTTTCGACTTCGACTTTTTCGTTTGGTTTTTGAGATATTTGCAATTTTAATACGGGCTGCAGCTACTGACCTCCGCCTACGTTACGCTATAAAACATCAAAGAAGGCTTTGAAATAAAACAAAACAATTGCTTCAAATTTGACAAATTGGCTATTGTATTACCACTATTGTTTTCATCATACATTTTTGGTCTAACTCATTAAAAATGCTTTTTATTAATTATAGTTCGTAAGAGTTAATAGATATGTGGTTAATTTATGGTGAAACCAGACAAAATTCAAGAGAAGCCGTCAGATTTTATGCTGAGAGATACCCGCTACGAACAGCCCCTAGTAAAATCATTTTTGAGTACATCGTAAGGCGTTTAAGAGAAACTGGCTCTCTCAAACCTGTAAAAGCAAATTCCGGGCGTTCAAGATTTCGTCGTACAGTTCAAGCTGAAGAAGCAGTACTAAATTCGGTAAAACGTGATCTTAATATCAGTACTCGAATAATTTTCAATTAACTAGGAAACATTTCTCAAGCTTCGGTAGTGCGAGTTTTGCAAGAACAACAGCTAAAACCATATCATTTTACAAGGGTACAAGAAGTTTTACCCAGGGATTATGGCCCTAGACAAGTATTTTGCCAATGGTTTCTCAATCAGCTGCAAAAAGGCGTTTTTCTAAATATGTACTTTTTACTGACGAGGCATCTTTTACACGAAGAGGTTATAAACTTTCATAATAATCATACATGGGCGGAAGAAAACCCTTACGCTTTGCAGAGAACAAATTTCCAACATCAATTTTTTTAAATATTTCGGCTGGAATTGTTGGAAATGAAATTATCGGACCTGTAGTTTTACCAAAAAATTAAATAGAGCGTTTTACCTCAATTTCTTAATAAACGAATTGCCCGATATTTTGCCACTTTATCTAAGAAACAATAACAGATTATGGTTCCAACATGATGGAGCACCACCACATTTTGCGGCTGTAGTAAGAAGATTTTTAAATGAAGCGTATGGTCTCGCTGGATTGGTCGTGGAGGACCAGTCGCATGGCCACTGGTCGAAGCTTTTTTCACACTTTGAATTAGTGTTTTGTTTCAATGCCTACTACAATTAACTCAAATATTAATTTATGCAATGTAACAGAAAAACGCGACATCAACTAAACCAAACCGTCAAGTTACCTTTGAATACGTCATTATTTCTTTTAGTTCATGTGTTACTACTTTGACTAAACTTTGACAGTTTACAAATAAATTTAATAGAAATTATTAAAAATTAATAGTAATAATAAATTTGGATGACTAAGAAATTAAAGAGGAATTTATACTGTTTTAGTATTATTTCTAGAAAAAGTAAGTACACACAATTTTCTAAAATTAAATAATAAATGCATAGGAGAGGATTATTGTCTCTTTAAAAATAAGAAGGCTATGAGTTTTTTTTTCAATTTAATGACTGTGCTGCAAAAATTAAAATTAATAAGTTTAGATAAATAAAACATGTATAAAATAGTATTTATTTTTTATAAGGTCGTGGAAAAATATAGTATGTAACACATGCATAAAGGATCACTTTATGCACTTGTTACATAAATTACTATTTTATTGACTTGATTACTGTAGTGGTGCTTATGCCACGACTTTAAAATTAGATTTTAGACCTAAATATCGATTATGTTTACAGATATTTTCTGATTAATTTAAAACTTTTTTTGTTAAAACTATGGTTTTAAACTTTTTCAACTAATGACTGACAAATAACTATATTGCGCTAACATAAAATAGAAAAAATTGTTTAAACCATTTTAATAATTAAAAATGGTGCTTCAAAAAGTGCTAGCCAACTAGATTTATATAATAAAAGAAAAACATTATTAAGTTTAATATCAAAATCCAAATTTTAAAGTCGTGACGTAAGCACCACTGCAGGGTTACGTTCATAAATCATTACAAAGAAGTTTTTAAAAAGAAACAAAAATATTTTGCTGATGCTACTATGGTTGTCAGAACAATTTTGTTCATTGTTGGGCTCTTTTTATTTAGCTACTATTTTTTTTCCAAACCACAAAATACCTACAAACTCTTTCAAATTCAAAATAAGAATATCTTTATATAAACACAAACATAAAGGTTTTTTTTTTAAATGTGTTGCATTAATAAGTATTGATTTGTTTATAAATTTATTTATAGTATATTAAAATTGTAATTTATATTATTTTATAAATAAATAAATAAACATCTTTAATTTTCCGTTACATGCCAGGTTACAAGGGACATTTACGTTTTATTTCCCGAGTAGCGTTCAAAATAGCTGTTACAATGTAATACATTTCAAATGTCATTTTGCTTCAATTACAGAGTACAAGGATTACTTTACTTTTTATTTTTGTTTGTATGGCCTCCAGAATAACTTTGGATACGATACGATACGAAAATTTGGAATTTTGTTGTTGTTTATAAAAATACACCAACAGTGGTATATATTTTTAAAAAGTTTGTAAAGAGACAAATTAATTTTTGAGAAATATACAAAACAACAAAAAAACAATATTATTTGGAAAAATTTTGACTACTTCACTCCATTCTATGTAAAAAGTTATAAAAAAATGTGTTTTAACCTTTTTCATAAGTTCAAATCAGTTAATCTGAGATACAAGGAGTACCTGAACTGATCTCAGTTTTTCCCAAAAGGTACCCAAAATGCAAAATTTTGCCCTGTAGCTCAAAAACTAAGAGGGCTATCACGGCTTTGTTTACGGCATCTTTCGTTTCACAAAAGGCAGCTCAGGTTCGTGAAAACCGCAAGGTTCTATCTTTAATAATAGGTGAGATGTAAGATAACCCGCAGTTGCTACCAAAATGGGACACCCTGTAACCCTAAAAAATAGTCGAAAATAGGAAAATGGTAGCGTTATAAAAAATAACCTGAATTAAATTTGTTGTTTTCCATAACAAACTTAAATTTTTCTAAACTTAAGATTAAGCACTGTATGTATTACTTTTAACAAAAAAGTGTTAAACTGCTGAATTATATAATAAAAAATAAATTTATAGAATAGAGTGATCTTTTAAAAAAACGTAACTTCTTATGATGTTTCGCTTTGGTGACCAATTTTTATGCAAAAATTTAATTATATCCGAATAACTTTTTTGTCACTCCAGTGGCGGCGCGTGCCTTGCAAAGTGGGGGCCCAAAAGAATAAGAAAAATGGAAGCGAACCAAACCCACCAAAGTATATAAATAATTTACTGACAGATTTAGTATGTATTAAAAACACAAAAATAAGCAAATCAACTCTTGTTTTATTTTATTAAAATATTAACAAACAAAACATAGGGATATATACACATACAGTGTGTCCCAGGATAGGCGTTACAAGAGGACAAATTGACCAAAAATTTTTAAAATTTTTAAACATTTATTGGGAAAACTGGTCGCATGGTCCAAAACTAATAAATATAAAATTTTACTACGATTAGTAATATACAGGGCGAGTTATAACTACATACATAAAAAATGCATGCATGTTGGCTTAACGCAGCGAATTTTAAAAAAATTAAAAAGAAATACTTTAGTTTTTTTTAACTATTTTTAAATTCAGCGTTTTTTAAAAGCAATAAAAGAATCCTTTATATTCGACTTCTTTTAACTAGATAGAACCATTTTACGATCTTAAAAATAAAGCAAAGCATTAAAAATGATAGTGTCAGAAAGAGCTTTAAAGTTAATTCCATTAATAAACAAAAAACTTTGCATCACAAAAAATACCACCGACTAGAAATCCGCTTAACCCCGGTCGAGAATCACGGGCAGTAAGACCGTGGAGCATAAAATATGAGGGTGAAACTAAATTGTATTATTGTGCTGAGGCTGTCGCAGGACAAAAACTTCAAAGCTGGTTTTGTTCTTTACGCTCTGTGGCAAAGTTAGTTGCAAAGTGAATGGAACTACTTTAGAAAATTACAACCTTCTCTTTTTACTTTCTTAGCCCGAGAATATAATAACAAAGAGAACTTCCATAATTAAAATATCTTATTATTTTTCTAGATTTCATTGAGCCACTTAAGGTGATTGATTAATATTTAACTAAATGAGATAGAAAGATATTTTTTTATTTTCTATTTACCATTTTAACGTACCAGTTTATTATCCTTTTTTGGATTTTTGTGACAGCTTAGGAAGGCCTAAGTGCTAGATTACTGTGGGTGTCGGGTTATTAGATGCTTAACCCATTTTTTCCCTGTTTCCTCAACGTTGTCCAAGAACTAAACCATGCGTTCTACAACACGCTAAATTGAACACGCAATGTTTCCTCATTCGTAATTTAAAAGGAGTTCTAACGAAAAATCAACTTTTATCGGTGTATGATGCCCAAGTGGTCTCTCGCTTAAACTATGGGATTTGTTTCTGGGGAGCATGTCCGGCTGCCTCTCAGGTATTCACTCAGCATAAGAGGATCGTGCGTTGCCTTGCCGGCCGGTGTAAATCGCTTTCATTCATGCAGAAGGCTATTTGTAGATTTCAATATTCTTACGTTGGCTTCTGTTCTTATCTATGAACTTTGCTTAAATGTTTTTAAAAATAAATCTTCGTTTATTGTAAATGGTGACATACATACATTTAATACTAGAAATAAAAATAATTATAAATTGCCTTTTAATCGACTAGATTGTGGCAAAAACTCTCCGTGTACCTTAGGTTTAAAGATTTTTAATAATCTTTCCAATTTGTTAAAACAAGATAAAAATCTTAAAAGCTTTAAAAAGTCACTACGTCTTTATTTATTAAACAAGTGTTTTTATATTTTAGAGTAGTTGTTTAATGAAGGTCATTAATATGACTGAATAATATTTTGTATAATATTTTGTGTAATTACTTATTATTGCATTTTTACCATACATGACGTTTTCCATACATTTTGTAAGTGTCTTAAGGAAATAAAAGTATTTTATTTTATTTTTAACACTTCTCGAATAAGTACTACCCAAAATATTTTTCCAACTGGGGAACGAACCCAGGCCTTATGGTTTAAAAAATTAAAGATTTACTATGCAAATATTTAAGACAATAACGCTTAAAATATGATGGTGAAACTAAATTATATAATTGTGCTGAGGCTGTCGCAGGACCAAAACTTTAAAGCTGGTTTTGTTCTTTACGCTCTGTGGCAAAGTTAGTTGCAAAGTGAATGGAACTACTTTAGAAAATTACAACCTTCTCTTTTTACTTTCTTAGCCCGAGAATATAATAACAAAGAGAACTTCCATAATTAAAATATCTTATTATTTTTCTAGATTTCATTGAGCCACTTAAGGTGATTGATTAATATTTAACTAAATGAGATAGAAAGATATTTTTTTTATTTTCTATTTACCATTTTAACGTACCAGTTTATTATCCTTTTTTGGATTTTTGTGACAGCTTAGGAAGGCCTAAGTGCTAGATTACTGTGGGTGTCGGGTTATTAGATGCTTAACCCATTTTTTTCCCTGTTTCCTCAACGTTGTCCAAGAACTAAACCATGCGTTCTACAACACGCTAAATTGAACACGCAATGTTTCCTCATTCGTAATTTAAAAGGAGTTCTAACGAAAAATCAACTTTTATCGGTGTATGATGCCCAAGTGGTCTCTCGCTTAAACTATGGGATTTGTTTCTGGGGAGCATGTCCGGCTGCCTCTCAGGTATTCACTCAGCATAAGAGGATCGGGCGTTGCCTTGCCGGAGTAAATCGCTTTTATTCATGCAGAAGGCTATTTGTAGATTTCAATATTCTTACGTTGGCTTCTGTTCTTATCTATGAACTTTGCTTAAATGTTTTTAAAAATAAATCTTCGTTTATTGTAAATGGTGACATACATACATTTAATACTAGAAATAAAAATAATTATAAATTGCCTTTTAATCGACTAGATTGTGGCAAAAACTCTCCGTGTACCTTAGGTTTAAAGATTTTTAATAATCTTTCCAATTTATTAAAACAAGATAAAAATCTTAAAAGCTTTAAAAAGTCACTACGTCTTTATTTATTAAACAAGTGTTTTTATATTTTAGAGTAGTTGTTTAATGAAGGTCATTAATATGACTGAATAATATTTTGTATAATATTTTGTGTAATTACTTGTTATTGCATTTTTACCATACATGACGTTTTCCATACATTTTGTAAGTGTCTTAAGGAAATAAAAGTATTTTATTTTATTTTTAACACTTCTCGAATAAGTACTACCCAAAATATTTTTCCAACTGGGGATCGAACCCAGACCTTTTGGTTTAAAAAATTAAAGACTTGGTTTACTATGCAAATATTTAAGACAATAACGCTTAAAATATAATGGTGAAACTAAATTATATAATTGTGCTGA
This sequence comes from Listronotus bonariensis, assembly GCA_014170235.1. Taxonomy (NCBI): domain Eukaryota; kingdom Metazoa; phylum Arthropoda; class Insecta; order Coleoptera; family Curculionidae; genus Listronotus; species Listronotus bonariensis. The sequence continues at coordinate 159,486 of JACEGR010000742.1, read as the reverse complement.
GGCTGTCGCAGGACCAAAACTTTAAAGCTGGTTTTGTTCTCCACGCTTACTCTGTGGCAAAGTTGGATGCAAAGTGAATCATATTATTTTCTAGATTTCATTAAGTCACTTAAAGTGATTGATTAATATTTAACTAAATAAAATAGAAAAATAGTTTTTTTCTAATACCCATTTTAACCTACCAATTAATTATGTGTTTTTTTGTAACAGCCCAGGAAGGCCCAAGTGCCAGATTACTGTAAGTGTCGGGTTATTAGATGTTTAACCCATCTTTGCCCCTGTTCCGTCAACGTTTCCGACTGGGGATCGAACCCAGGCTTTCTAGTTTAAAGATGAAAGACTTGGTGTACTCTGCTAATATCTAAGACCGTGAATCATAAAATATGAGGGTAAAACTAAATTGTATTATTGTGCTGAGACTTTCGCAGGACAAAGACTTCAAAGCTGGTTTTGTCTTTAAGCTCTGTGGCGAAGTTAGTTGCAAAGTGAATATAACTACTTTAGAAAATTACAACCTTTCCTTTTTATTAAACTGTTTTAATTAGCTTGACCTGTTTATTTATTTGTTAATTATAATTTGTTTGGGTAACCTTTAGTAATTGGATTTTGACCCCTTTCCCGATACTGATCGATCTGAAATTTCCTACACTCCTTATCTCAAAGACAATACAATATAATACATTCATTATGATTGAAAATCTAAGATGGCCGCCGATACAAAATGGCGGATTACATAATACTTTACTAAAACCTCAACTAATCAAATAAAAGAGCTTGATTGGTAGAATGAAGCTTACTATTAAAAAAAAATTCAAGATGGCCGCCGCCACAAAATGGCGGATTACATATTTTTCCACAACTACCTCAATATGGGTATCAAACTAAAGGGCTTGATTCGGAGAATAGAGCTTCCTATTAAAAAATTTAAATCCAAGATGGTCGCCGCCACAAAATTGCTGATTACATATTTTTCATACAACTATCTCACTATGGGTATAAAATAAAAAGATTTTATTCGTAGAATAGAGCTCACTATGAAAAAATTTTAAAAACTAGATGGCCGCCACCTCTTAATGACGAAATACAAATTTTTCGCAATTACCTTAATAGAGAATAGTTGGTTAGTTCTGGTTAGTTATAGTAAGGCACTAGTTGAACTCAAAAATAAGAAATATTAACTAGCAAACAAAACTAAAAACTTGAAAATAAATTATATAATTTTTTTATGTTAAACGCTTTTATTGTACTAAAAGCTAAAAAATAATTCGGTAATTCCTAGCAACTAGATCACACCAATCTTCCTATAAATTTGTATCATAATATTTACTCTTACGCTCAATGGTTTAATTATTTTTTTGATCAATATTCCAAATTGATGATAAAATTGGGGTGATCTGGTAGCTAGGACCTACCGAATTATGTTTCAGCTTCTAGTACAATAAAACCGTTTAACATATTTTTGATAATTTATTACTTTAAAGCCCGAGAAAATGAGTAACAAAGAGAATATTTGTAATGAAAATATCCTATTATTTTCCAATAATTCTTTTGGCATTTTTAATTGATTGATTAATAATTAACTACGTGGACATAGAAAAACTTAGTACAGAGTGTGTGTAGAATAAAAGTTCTAAATTGATAACTCTAACGTTTTTGGACACCTTAGAAAGCGATGAATCATTTAAAAAAACTAATCAAATTTATTCAAATAAATTATCAAGCTAAATTAAGAATCCAAAATTTATACAATTCTATAAACTAAATACTTATTATTTAAACAATATTTAATTTTTATTAACCATTGAATCTTGAAGAGCCTATAAAATAAGTTACACTCCCATATTAGCAAGTTCATGATGTCCCTAAAGTTAAGCCACCACCATTGTAATATGTAAATTTAATTCTCCTGTAGCCAGACATGAATTTGGAAGTGAAGATCCCTTATTATTTATTGGTTTACCGCGAAATATCCAAGTGACCCAAGGTGAGATTAGTTTGCGGATTCTACAATTAAACTTGGGCTATTATGGGGGTCTTGTTGTGTAGTTTGACATAATTAACGTGAACCTCTTTGCATATACATTAGCAAACATTTCTCCTATTTATAGTCACATTGTAGCTAAACTTAGGAAGACTTTAATTGCATTCCTTCTCGGGATTATCTTAGACAAAGCTATAATTGTTTGAACAGTTTAGGTGTAGACAATCGTTCTTAATTTATGCACCTTAAGAAAACAGTGCAAGTATTTATAATCTAGAGACTTTTTGCCTATTACAAAAAATAAATTTACTTAGCAGTAAATAAAATCTTTTCATTTTTGGTTTAAGAAAAGCTAGGGGCAACCGATATTTTTCTTAAAAATATTTAATTTACATCCCGCTCAAACGCTACTAAAATAAAATTAAAAAATGTGTATCGCCCTGCGTTTCCTTTACAAGGGTTTAGTCTTAGGTCTCGGCCGCGATAACAAGCGTAAACGTCGAGCGGAATGTATAAAATCTCTATACTGGTAGCCTGTAGTGGCTAAAATATTTTGTGGTAAACAGTGTTTTGAAATCAGTTGATATACATTAGAAACGCCCCACGGATAATATTTGTTTGTTTCGAGTGGCAGGGCTTTTTGCTCATGTATATTACAGTCGCCTGATTAAAAATTAATTTTTTTATACTTTATAGAGATCAAAGGCAGCGCTCTTACATTTTCCGGTTTCGCTAGCGGCAGACGCTTGGTATCGTGGCCGTAGCCTTAGATGGCAGGAGAGCTGGCACCAATTTTTGGGTGGGTATTTGTCAACGTGTCACATACCTGTCATATTATACCCCTACACGGAACTGCAGACCTGGCTGCTGAGTAACGGGTCTAAACCAAGAATATATTAATTTTTTGTTTTCCAAAAATACAGGGTGTTTTCTAACTACGGTACAAAACTTAAGGAGGTGCTTTCTTATGTCCTTTTATGAAAAAAGTGTCTATAAACATATGTCCGGACTTGTTTTATTTCTGAGATAAAGAGCGTTAAAGTTTTTAAAAAATTCTGTATTTTTACACATCTTAAAAACGCTACAACCGATTTGGATAAAATTTGGTATACCCATTCAATGAAGTTAGGCGCTTGTAAAGATTTACTTAATTAAGATTATTGTGTCTCAGTGTGAACTACAGCCATTATAATTAGGAAAAAAAGTACGCCACTGATTTTTAATGAGATTTTCATACATTTTCCTAATTTAGCAATGAAATGTGCAACTTTTTAGTCTTCTCCTTTGTTTTCAAGAAAAAAAACCACTCAGTCAAAAAAGTAGCCCTAAGCAGCATAATATAAGTAAAAAATTAAAAATTTTGACTATAGTAAATAGAGAAAAATTACAATTTTAAATTTTTTACACAACTGCTTATTTATTTAAATAAATTAATTGTTTTATTATTATTTGTGCTTTTCCATCATATTGTCTATGGGTACTTTTTAAAAGAAATTAAAGTGGCTTTAATATTTTTCCATAAAAATGAAAGCAGATACGAAGAAAATACAAGAGACTAAAAATTTGCTAAATTAGGAAAATTTATGAAAATCTCATAAAAAATCAGTGGCGTACTCTTTTTTCTTAATTATATTGGCTGTAGTACACACTAAGACACCACTAGACCCAATAATCTTAATTAAGGTAAAGCTTTACAAGCGCCTTAGTATATTAAATAGATATAACAAATTTTATCCAAATCGGTTGTAGCGTTTTTAAGATAGTATTTAAAAAAATACAACATTTTTTAAAAACTTTAACGCCCTGTATCTCGGAAATAAAGCAAGTACGAACTTTTTTCATAAAAAGACATAAGAAAGCATCTCCTTAAGTTTTGTACTGTAGTTAGGACACACCTAGGGGATACAATCCCTCTTACAGTCCCGAAATTTTCGGGATAAAATCTCTTAAATCCCGGGATTTTCGGGATCAATAAATAAATGTAATATTTTCAAGATTATTGCATGAAACAAAACGCATCTTAGTTTTTCTGTCAATTTTATAGAGTTGTCAATTCCAATAAAAATAAAAAGTCAGACATTTCTATTTCCCAGCTGATTTTAGTCAGTTTACGTGGTCTCACTTAAAAATAAGTCATGTAAAATAAAAGCAACACTCCGCATTACGCAAATTATTAGAATTTTGCATTGAAATATGTTTATTTAAAGTATATTTTGGATATTTTACTTTTTATTATTTATAGGGTTTATTATTGTCTTAAGTTTGTTGTATTGTAACAAATTACAAATGTTTTAATGCGATCAATTAGAGGATATGTGAGAGTATGCCGATGTTGCAGAAATACAGTTTTGTTTTTAGTTTTAAAGGTACCTAGTCAGGACGACTGTAGAAATGTTTTTATTGAAAGAAAGTGTGTATCAAGTTGATTTATTCTATTTTATTATTTATTTTAATTAGTTTTTTTTTTTGTTTGAAAAAGAAAACTTCTTATTTGTTCAGATTTTTTTTACATTCCTAAACAAAGTTTAAAGAATAAAAGGTAATTTTTGAACATTTTCGCTTTTTTGTACTCTACCCTCAAATCCCGGGATTGTGTGTGCCCAGTCCCAAAATCCCGGGATTGGAAAAAAGAATCGAGAGTATATCCCCTAGACACACCCTGTATTTTTGGAAAACAAAAAATTAATATTAAAAAAAACATGTTTTCTTGCTTAAGATCCGCTACTCAGCAGTCAGGGCTGCACTTCCGTGTTGGGGTATAATAGGACAAGTATGTGACAAGGTGCCAGTCTACCTCAAATACCTACCCAAAAATTGGTGCCAGCTCTTAGACCAAGAGATTGGTTAGAAAACCCAAAAACTGGAGTTAAGGGTACTATCATCAGCATAACTATGGAGTGAATTGGTTGTGGGTTGTGGTCGTTGATGTAAAGAAGAAACAAAAACAGAAGTTGGTGCCAGTACGAAGCCCTGTGTAGACTTGAAGCAGCGTTGAATTCAGACATTTTTTCCGGGGAAATAAAGTTTAGTATTGCCAGGGGGATCGAAAACTAACCAAATATAAATTTATTACTCCCGAAAAAGTTGAAGAGCAAAAAAAGGTCTTAACGTAAAAACCAATCAGTGACTTTGCTTTTATTGACGTTTTTGTATATCTATTTAACAAATTATATACTTTAAGATTTAATTTATAATTTTTATAAATTTATACCAAATTTTTTCGGAGGGATTATTTTGCTCCGGAGGGCAATATCCTTCCTGGACCATCTCCTGACTTCAACGTTGGCTTGAGAGTGACTATCCACAATAACTGATATTTGACGATTAGAAATAAAATTGAAGGGCAAAGAACAGAGTTTAGTAAAAAAAAATATTGAGGAGCTAATCAAACCAGACCTGGTCAAAAACTTTGGGTATCAAGAGCAACGATCTGGGATTCACCTAGAACCTTAAGAGACTTGTCTCAGTTGTGTGATACAAAGAAAAGAAAATTTTCTTTGGATCTCTTGTGGTGAAAGCTGTATTTCCTGTCATGCAAAATTTCGTGTTTTTCAAGATCCTTCGGGATTTGCAAGTTCAATTTCTCCATTACTTTGTAAAGAACTCAAGAAAAAGAAATAGGTCTATATTGGTTAGATAAAAGAAACTTAGATTCTTTTTTGGTGATGGGTTGAGCACAGCTTTCCAGCTCTCCGGAAAAATACCTGTGTCATAAGACGCATGCAAGAGCCGAGTTAGAATAGTGTGTTCAGAAGCATCAGACGATTTTTGTAAATAAATAAAAAAGAATTATCAACCAGAATTTGTGACTGGAGTGTATGGTTTTTTGTATGTAAGAAATGTAGGTTTTCGAAAGAATTATGAGAAAAAAAGCAAATGTACCATTTGCCAAGGATAAGTAGCAAAGACGTTCCTCAGGACATCTTAGTCAGCTGAGTTGTAGTGCCAGACGATACGAAGTGGCATGCACTAATTTACCTCAATATGTGCAGAGCACAGAAAATGATCTATATATACTGGGTTAGTAAAAAGTACTGCAACCTTTAAATATTATTAAAACCTTTAAAACTACATATACCAAATTTGATATCTGGAATGTATCGGGCAAATTTTCCTATTTAGTGAAACACGTATTTTTTTCGTTTTTTAAACTGTCTCATTTATTTTCATTGAAATAAATTGAGCAGGCTAAATTTAATAAATCAACTAATTTTTAAAATTTCATTTTTACTAGCTGCTAAGATATGACAACACCACATTTTAGGTAAAAGCTTTAAATGCACTTTAATATCTCTAAAACCACTTAAGCTACGTTTACAAATTTGGTATTTAGGGCTTTTTAGGCAAGTAGAATTAAACAGTAATACGGTTATGGTGCCATATTTTCCAGTTTTGCGCTACATGTAATATTTTTTGTATTTGAAATGAAATATCCTATCTATTATAATTGCAATTAAAGGAGCATGCCAATATTAAAAATATTCCAAATTTTTAAAATTTAATCCTTACATGTTAACGAGATATAACAATAACGCAATTTTATTAAAATTTTGCAAGAATGGTACTATCACTGATCAATGAGGTGTGCCAAAAAACCCTAAATACCAAATTTTGTAAACATGACTTTAGCGGTTTTAAAGATATTTAGGCCCCAAATTACTTTTTGCTAAAAGTGTAGTGTATTATATCTCAACAACTAATAGAGACAAAATTTTAATAATTTAAAAACTTACTAAATTTGATCCGTCCCATTTAATGCAATAAAAATAAATGAGTCATTACATTTAAAAACTGAAAAATTTGGTAGATGTAGCTTTAGCGGTTTTACAGATATTTAAAAGTTGCGGTACTTTTTAACCGACTTTAAAAAGAAGGAGGTTATCAATTCGCTTCGTATGTTTTTATGTGTGTATGTTACGCAACTACTCCGTCAATTGTGCGCCGATTTTAAAAATTCTTTGTAATTTGAAAAAGTGCACTTCCGCGGTAGTTCCATAAAGAAGTATAGTACGAGATCCAAAAAGAAGGTGACCTTCACCCATCTGTTTACCGGATAAAAATTGTTTATATTAAAGATAGTATTTAAACAAAGGTATCGCCATAGGGTTGCCTAAAAACTTGATCAAAGCCATATTTAATTTTTAAAAAATAACCTCAAAATTTTTGACACACCTTGTATAATGGCAACCCGTTATATTTTTATATATGTACATATGCTAGTTCTTAAAATACATATTTATAAATAATACAGAATGTATAAATTTAAGTTAAAAAATTTACCTTACCTCTATTTATAAAATCTAAAAAACAAAATCTACAAATATACTAGAACTATCATATATATAATAAAAAAATGAAAATTGACATTATACAGGGTTACTCAAAAATTTTAACACGTACCTATGTTGTAAAAATATAGGTGAATGTCGCTTCCTATTCGGATCTTAGACTTTAAGTCAGGATCGCAAGAGGAAAAGGGACAAAGCTGTACTATTCATTTCAATTGCCATTATGTCCTTTAACAACTTTACTCCTTTTACCGAACTAAAAGCGAGACTACAGTAAAAAGCACAGGGACGTGAAATTTAATTGGCTGACATTGGCAGAGGGAGAACACATGGTTATTCGGGTTTGGTAAATATTTTTTTAATTCGTTTAATAAAGAAAAAATTGTTAAGTTTAAAAAACAAAACTAACCATAACCCCCAAATGTGACAGTTTTACATGACCGTCTGTAACGTTTCAAACTAATCAAATAATACGTCATTGTGCTTTTTACTGTAGTCTTTAAAAGGAGGCACTTGTAGTGTTTTTAGTGTATATACATGTGTATCCATTTAATGGTAATAATAATAAACTAGAAAGCAAAAATAAACCAACTTTAAAGTAATAATTAAAACTCGATAGAAAGTTAAAATTAATAAAAAGAAAGCTGGCTAATAACCTATGCGCTAAACTGCTAAATGTAATAACTAAATAAGAAAAAGTTTTTTACTTTAATACCATATGTTATTACCCGACTTCATTTTCCTCTTTTTTAAAATCTATTATTTTTAACTTCTTAGTAAGTTTTATTAATTATTTTAAAGTCTATTTATTAAAAAAAGGTTTTTTTCCTAAATATTTTACCAACCCAGTATAGACAGATAAACGGAAAATAACTGGTTAACTGTTGCCCTTTTTATGCTAAACTACTTTTACACTGAGAAAAGAAAATGGTTGAATTAACCAACTAATATTTGATTAACTATTTCTGGTATTTAACTACAAGAAAGGACTTTTAAGGAATAAATTAACCATTAAAAAGTGTCAACTTCTTTTTATTAACAGTCAAGGTTTGTAAGGGTAAACAATACAATTAGTTAATTTAATAAAAATCCAATTTAATAATAAATAAATCCTAAAATGATGCTTACTTTAGTTAAATTAAACAAAACATTCCATTACACTAATACTTTTGTATTATTTAAATTAATACATTTAAGAACACCTAATTTAAGTTAAGGCTAAGTATTAGAACAACATTTTATTTGTTGGACTAACAAAAATGTTTTGACATTTTTTCTTTTTATTTTTAATTTAACAAATTGAATTTATTGATTTTTAGAAATAAATGGTTAAGTGAAACATTTATAAAGTGACGTTCATTGGAAGGTTACACTGATTTGAAAAATAATATGGATAAATACAGCAAAAATGACAATAACCCCTACGTGGGCACTGCGCAGTCCTCTTGTGGGCAGTAAAAATTTACAGACTAGCGGAAAACAAACAACAGGACCGGGTTTGGAAATTTGGTATACGGGGTTTTTTGGGGCGCTAATCACGAATCTGAAAGTTTTTTTTGAAACGTTTCGTTCTCGAGATATTCATTATTAAAGTTGAAATTCAATTCTTAGTTTCATTCTATTTTGCCTTCTTTTTGCACTAAATTCTTGATATAACACTAAATTGGTACACAATATTTAAAAAACATCTAAGAAAACTTTTTTTTGTTATTTTAGACGTTTTTATCATAAAATTCCAAATCTTTTACCCCTAAAACGCTGCAACCATGCATACACCTACGTGTATAATGACCTTGATTAAAAGCACACTTTTTATATTAACAAAGAAAGGCTTAAAACAAATAAGAAAAACATGTTTTAAAAAGGGTTTTTATAGTTAAATAAAATATTGTGTCCTAATTTAGTGTTATATCAGTAATTGAGTGCAAAAAAAAGGAAAAATATAGTAAAAATCAGGATAGTTTGAACTTGATGACGAATATCTCAAGATCGAAACGTTTCCAAAAAAAATCTTTTAGATTCGTAATCAGCCCCCGTATACCAAATTTCGTTAAAATCGGAGGAACTTTCTAGACAATTACCTAATTTTGTTTCTTGGATATATGTACATATTTAAATATTTTATTTTAAGTTTGTACTCGTCTTCCATAAAAGTCCCTAAAAATTAAACTGGTTTAGATATTGGGTACTATTTTTTGTCTTGTACAATTTAGTATACGAGACTGTTTTGAAGCACTAATCTCAATTTGAATTCCGTTTTTTGTTGGACCCTCTGTGACTTAACCTCAAAACTGCACATTATTTTTTTGTTATTATCTTTCTTCTTAAAACTACTTTGACACAACAAAACTGAATGATTGGTATTTGGTTTATTTTATCATTAAACCCATCAGTTTGAGGAATAAAGCTCAATTTATAAACTGATATTTTACTCCCGCTACCGTAGCAGTTTTCGTTCAGTTAAACTTGGCGTGTTGTGCCATTTGTAAATGCCGTCCCCTCATTTGACTTGACCAAGTTTTTACTCTTGCCTTTAGTCGTTTGCAAACATTCGTGATCTTAGAAAATTTTATGTTAAAAATTTTTGGGGTTAGGGCCAAACTGACCTCATATTTGTAATCAAAACCACAAGATAAACCTTCCAATTTCTGCAAAGCAACACTATACAAATACCTATTATTTAGTTTTGGTTTACCAAAATTAAAATAAACGAAAATTAAAAACACCACTGAAAAACACGAAGACTCACAAAGCACAAATAAAAGGACGAATACCAAATGACTAATAACGGTCGATCGTAGATGAAAGGTTGGCTTTGGGCGACCGACGACGTCAATTTTACCTGGATTTTACCATCGGGAAATCCCAAATTATCAATTATATTATGATGAGTGTGGCCCTGTCGCTGTTTAGGTAAACATTTTCAGTGTTGCAACCACTATATTTATTAAAATACTGCAAATTTTGTCAATGTTGCCAACACTATATTGGATTTGTATGAAAAACACTAGCTTTTATGAGAACTGCGCAAGCTGGTACGTTACCGCTGCACTGCGCTCGCAATCTAATAAACCTAATTTTAATTGTAAATTTATTTGTTTCTCTCTGAACATAATCCGCCCTAATATTACTCGCATTTTTTAAAACTACCTTTTTCGAAACCTTCGTCTCTCAGGAGTTGCCTCCTCTATTGTCTTTGTTGTTTAGATTTAATATACCTTGCTTAAAATATATCCCTATACGGATATAAATCTGATAAGAAATATACTCGGGGTGCATATGGTTAATGATACGTTTCTCTTGTATAATGATACAAGTAAGCATTTAAAATTTTCTATATCAATGAAGGTAAGGTCTACAATCTCCATTTATATGTAAATTGAGTAATTCTCTTTTCGTTTATTTCCTTAATATTCAAATTCGAATGCCCACATATTCTATTTAAATGACCGTTCCATTTTAAATAAATTATATCTTTTTAATATCGCCATAAATAACGAGAAATTCGTGCTTTTGTCCTCTGCAGGCCGGATGGAATTTTAAATTTTGCCAGGATTTAAGTTATTATATTAATTGTTGCGTCTAGTATACGCGAAAAACGTGAGCAGAATTAAGCAATCTTCTGTGAATGCATAGGATTTAAAAATTGTATCCTGCATTTTATGCCAGGAATAATAAATACTCCAAGGGAAATGTGGTTAACATAATGGTTACTTTCTCAATGACACTTCACCATCGTTGTTAAGTTTTCTTGTTGGTTGTTGTAGTTTCAATGCTCCCTTTCATTTTTCTTTTCTTATTTAATAGAGTAAGAGCCCGTAAGCAGCAGACCTTTGTCATTTTGCAAAAGCTGAAAATTTTTCAGGGCATGCTCTCAAAATTGGTAGAAACGACGGCATACTATGAAATTTGACTCATAGTCGCTTTTGCAAGTCCAAAGCTTAATTAATTAAAACGTAACTTTTTAATTTTGTAAAAAGCTGAATATTATATATGTTACTTGGGTACCTATTAGAAGATATTTCCCCACTCGGCAGATAGTTCCAACTTCCAACCCTTAATAGACAAAGATTCTTTGTGGACCCATAATCCCATAAAGTTGAATACTTTTGTTATTTAACACGACATGACAAAAGGTTTTTGATAACAGTTGTATGGTTTTTGAATAGGAATGACCTAAAAATATTTTAATGTATACAGAGTGTTCCAAAAACATTTTTTTAAACACTAACCCCATAGCAATAACTTTTTTAGGATACTCTGTATACATCAAAATATTTTTAGAACATACCTATTTAAAAATCCTACAAATTTTATAAAGGAGTTTTTTTATATCTTGTTAAATAACAGAAATATTAAACTTCCTTGGATCATTAGGCCAACTCCAAAATGCTTGTCTGCCAAAAAGATTAAAACTGTCAAAACTCTCTGGCGAGTAAGGAAATAGATACCCAAGTAACAGATTATAAAATTTAGCTCTTACAAAATGACAAAAGTTACGTTTTAATTTACCAACCTTTGATACCTGGTACCCGCCAAAGCCACTAGTCGGAGCATTATTAAAATTGATATTTGAATTAACCTCATTTTCGCTATATTCCCTTTCTTTCTGCACACAATTCTTAATTTTAAGTTAAAGTAGTAAACAATATTTAATTTTCACCTTTTAAAACCTCATTTTATACGTATTTTACACTTTTTTTTTATTAAATTGCATCGCTTCGCTCTCAATCGTTTTTAATTGTAGCAGGTTACGGTGAAGGTAATGAAGCAATGTATGCACGGTTGCAGCGTTTTTAAAGAGATCCTTTCAAATTTATTAATTAAAAGGTGTAAAATACATAGAAAAACAGGGTTTTAAAACGTGAAAATAAAATATTCTGGGCCAGTTTAACTTTATATCAAGAGTTGTGAGCAACAAGGAGAGAAAATAAAGTGAAAATAATAATATATTCAGGGTGTACGGAAATCGCGCGTTAGGATTTTGGTAAGTCGATTTTGCATGAAAAATTAATGCAACAAACTTCTATATAATTTTTTCAAAAACTCAAAATTAACGAGGATACAGGGTGTGGAAGAATTTTTTTTTTTTTTTGATATATTTCCTAATAACTTTTTTCCTAATGAACTGATTTTCGTCAAATTTTGCATACATATTACTAAAGATTAATTGAATGTACCCTATTAATTTTAGGGTTTATTCCCGTTTGGGAATTCTGGTTTGGGCACTTATTAAAATTTTACTTGACCTGAACCTCTTTTTTTTGGTTTGGACACCTCGACAAAAATGCATAATTATCTCTTTTCGTTTGGTGGACATGAAATTCTTTAGTGGATTTTTAAGTGTGTATTAGTATTGGGTTTATTTAGGAAATTAAAAAAATAATAAATAACAGAACTATTATAACATAGAATAATAACAGAACTATTATAATGCAATAAAATTTTCACCGATTTAGGAATCTTTACACATGAGTTTTATTCAAATTCGCATTTGGCTAATGCGTTTTCTCATGTAAACTTAGAATGAATATATTTGTCTAAATTATTAAATTATACATATGTATGTACACCTTTAGGGTACCAAACAAGAAGAAATATATATGCATTTTGTCCAGACGACCAAACCAGAAAAAAATGGTCAGATCAGGTAAAATTTTATTAGGTGTCCAAACAAGAAGTCCTCAAACGGAAAAACACAAATTTGACGCCAGTAGTGAATGCCAAAGGACATAAACTGTCCTTCACTTTGAAAAAATGACTTAGACATTTTTTGTGTCAATTCTCTTATAAATGTAGATAAAAATTAATAAAGGACATCAAAATATATTTTAAAAAGGTCCTCTTGTTGCATTAACTTAATTAAACCTTAACATGCGTTTAATTAGAAATTCTGATTTTTAAAATTAATAAAGCAAGCCTTAAAAACAAACGTTGTTTATGGGTAACTTGTTATTGATATGTATGCAAAATTTGGCGAAAATCAGTACACTAAAAAAAAATTATTAGAAAAAATAACAAAAACTCTTTAAAACTCCGTAAATTTTGAGTTTTCGAAAAAATTGTATAAAAGTTTGTTGCATTCATTTTTCGTGCAGAATCGCCCACAGAAATCTAGACGCGTAATTTCCGGACACCCGGTATATTCAGATTCGTAATTAGCGCCCCATCATACGCTGATAAAGTTTCAGCTTTTACAAAATTACTTTTGAAAAATTACAATTTTTTACAGCATATTTATCGATTTTTATAAGAATAGGTCAAACTTTACCTGCCTAAATATATTGATTTTCGTTACAAAAATAAAAATGCCCAAAAGTCAATTACGTAGGTACATTTTTTTGCCAGAAAGATTCCTTGAGGTGCTGATCAAGACGCCACTGGGCTTTAAACATTTAATTAAGTTTGGTCCAAATTAGCCCCTTAATACTCTTAATAATATCGCCAAATTACAACAAAATATTTATAAAAAAACAAGTTATACACCCTGTATTTTAAGAACGAAGAATTTATGGGCCCATGTTTATACATAATTTGGTTATCTCTAAAGCATTTACCGAATCATCCCCAATACTTCAACATCGTACTTTTTAACTCCCTTTATATTACAAATTTAGGTAATTTCGATTAAAAACCTAAAGCTAAACTATTTATTTACTTTTTTTTAATAATTTATTTCTGTTCCTGTATCACCTTTTAAAATATTGGCACCTAAAAGAAATTGATCACAAATAATGTGGTGAATTATTAACATCAAAGTTTTATGCTTAATATGTAATACCTTTTCGTTGTACTAATGGAAGTCAGTATAACGACATACTACAATATAACATCCCCAAATGGGCACTTCCAACATACATACATCCTGGATAAAGCTTTTTTCGAAAATATGTAATATTTTACTGTATAGCTTGATCCTAATCCCCAATAACCTTTTATTATTTTTACCGAATCCAGTATGATATAACCGAACGAACGACCATAATATAAGGTATTTTACACAAACCTAAATCCCTATATCGGCTATAAAAATGTCACTGCTTACGGCTTCTTGAAACGGGTGTTATATTCAGGTTCGACATTGATTATTATTGTCACATCTTGAAGATCTTTAGGACAAGACATCGTCAGGTAATAGTAATATATTTTAACCAGAGCCGTATTTTCAGCGAAAAAATTATTATTTTATAATTATTACTTATTTAGTTTTTACACTGATTTAAATGAGATCTACGGTTTGCCCAGTGGCAGATTTACCACCAGGCTGTGTAGACTGAAGCCTTGGGCGGCAAATTTTAAGGGGAGGCCTTATACATCAAAATTTGAAAGATAAAATTACACACACACAAACAGTACAAATTTTAAATGAGCAGTGCTAAATGCTAAAAATGACAAACTAACGGCCGTATTCACCAAGCTTTAATAAATATTTATGTTTTACTTTTGACAGCATCCAAATCAGTAACTATGATTACCCCACATTTTTGGTTTTCAAAGCTAACTTAAAAAAAAAAGGTTTCCTATTAAAAACGAAGAAAATGCATGCTTTATGGGGCGCACCATTTACCACGAATACTCATAAGTCCCGAATCCCGATATTATATACAAAACGATTTCGCATAGTTTCTTTACAAGAAAAACATACTAGCTCAATTTTAGATAAACAATTTCTTAGCATAAACTTAAATACAGTGTTTTGGAATTTTTTTTAGAAAAGCCAATCGAAATAAATTATATTGTAATGGAATAAAACAATACTAAGCTGCAATTTTTATTCAACTCTCCAGGCAACTGAGAAGGTGTATAAAAAAAAGTGAAAAATAAGTGTTAAGTTACCATTACTTCTTATAGACAATGTCATTGATATGATTGTGGACTAAGGTATCAAAATTCAGAGGCGGCAAAAATAAATAGCCTACGGGCGGCAAATCTGTAAATCCGTCACTGAGTTTGTCAGAGGTTATTCGATGCCCGATGCAGATGTTAAGTTTACACAAACAAAAGTACGTCAAATGGACTATCGGCCAAAATCATAGACAACCCATATTTAGATTCTTAGTGACTAGTAGCATTTTGCAGATTTTTACAGTCTCGCGCAGTCAATAAATCGGTGCGTTTACGAGTATGCGCATTTAAATGTCATACCTAAGTACGATACTGGCTCACCGTTCCCCACCATGTTCCAAACGGGAAAGTCAAAAAGAGTTGATAAATTCTACTCGTAAGTTCATTTGGCGCACGCCAGTCTATCATCGGTGACGACTGGTGATGACTGATGGAAAAGCGCACAAAAACGTTTTTTTCGCCCATGTATCGTAATTTTTATTTCGCGCAATTATAACCATTGGCAATCCATCTAGATCGGTGGGAAGGATTTATTAACTCTTAACCGTTCGGAGGATGATCAATAAGTCCCATATTATGCCAAATTTTGACATTAAGGATCCACAACAAAAATGTCTTATACTAAGTTAATATATGTACTTAAAATAAAGTAAAATAGCTAATCTACATGTTTTAAGAATTTTTACATTAAAACGCACTTGATGGCAAGATATACTTGTATTTTTTTAAATATTTCGAGAAAAGTTATTCATTATAAAAAAAATATAATTTATCTTAAATGCTAAAAGCTATAATAAAAATCGCCATATGGTTTTTGGGTAGTTTAAAATCGCAAAAATATTACTTTTAAACGTAAGAAGATAATATAAAATATATTATTTTAACCACCTAACCATAAAAAAGTAATAAAAAATGTTTAAAATGTTTTCCTATTACTTATAATTATTGGAAAAATATTAAATAAACTGAAACAAAAATGTTTTTTTTTAATAATTTATTTAACTTAGTTTTATAGGCAAATATAAACCAGTTTAGTAAAAATTTAAATACGGTAGAAAATTTTTTTTTAAAAGTAATGTAGTAAGACAAAACGTACGGGTTTATTTAAGGAAAACTTAGAATTTTTATAACTTTTCTACATCATTTAACTAAGCACTTTAAAAAGTACTTTTTCCACTTTCTGCCATGCCATCTGCAAATTTTTGTTATATTTAACAACATTTTTAATACAGCAATTTTTTAAAGAAATAACTTTTATTTTCAAATACTGAAAATAAAAAAAGTTGGATAGGGTGGACACAGCGTATATTTGAGAGTTACAGTAACAACAATAATAATTATGGTGGGAAGCCCAAAAGGAATTACGGGATTTACTTCCGCGCGACAGATTAATATACCGGAGGATACCTTTTATCCGGTTAAAAAGTACCTCCATCAAATATGAGCCGATAATAAATAACAAAAATATATCCATCAGAAACTATCGAGCGCGTCAGATTAAGATAGAGTGAGCTAATTACATGCTAAACAGTGTTTGTTTTACTAATCTGTCAATTTGAGAGTGACGTAAAGAAAACAAAGCGCTACAAAAAAATCATGTTGACAGTTTCGAGCCTGGCGATTTTTTTATTTTGAATAGAAACGATTTTTACAAGCTAAAATAATAAAAATATTTTTTTGACATATTTAAAAATATATAGCCGCTTCCCCCACCGATAAAAATGTATATGTCTCAGGCAAATGGTTCTTTTAACTAAATGGATTCTGCTTAGACAAATGTCTTCTGCCTGGGCAGATGACTTCAAAAAAATATTTTTTATTTAAAAGCCATTTGCCTAGGTAAATGCATTTCCTGTGGTCTTTGATAGGCAAATGATATATTTGATAACATATTAGGCGTACAGTATGTTTTACAGACTACAGTTAGGTCTTTTTGACGCTCAAATAAATCCCCATTTAGCATCGAGGGCTCCCCTACTATTATAATAACGACAAATTTATTGTTTCTTATAATATAAGGCATTCTTACACCATATTTTCTTTGTTAGTTAAGCTGTAAAGTCATATGAGAGAGAAATGAGTATTCCGTGCGAGCGCAAACTATACTTTTTCTACGACTTTTTGCAGATTTATATCAATACAAACAGAAGAATATTTGTCAGACATGACATACGCGACATTACAGTCATCCGTGGGTAATAGATGTGGGTAATGAGCGTGGGTAATGACCGTAGGTAATAAACAGGAGCGGCTAAAGACCGCAATGAAATCCGCGATGTTGTCAAGTCTTTACGTTACGAATTTATGACGGGTGGTTCAATTTTTTTTTCATATTAGAAAATTTTAAATTTGTGATGATACTTTAAGTATTGAATAAGAGATATTGATAATGTTAAATATTCAATTTGTTTATTATATTAGTTCAGAAATAAAGTTGTATTAAGTTTTGATAAATTTGGAGTAGCAAATATACAGTGTGTCCCAGGATAAGTGTTACAAGAGGACAAATGGACCAAACATTTTTGAATTTTAAAACGAAATTGAGGTATAAAACTAATACCTACAAAATTTTACTCCAATTGGTATTTTACAGGACGAGTTATAAATAGAAATATGACAAATGCCCAGGAGCATGTTAGTAAAAATATGTAATAATTGTTAATTTTGTACATTACGCATTACACCTAAAATAATGGACAAGAGGGAGCAAAATTTAAAGAAAACTTAATCATTTTAAATATTTTTTAAAATTCCATTCCTAAAGCCATGTATTTTAAAAACTATTATTGTATAATGTGAAAAATAAAGATTTTTTTAAATTCTTTAACTTTAAATTTTAACATAAGTTTTAATTCTTTACAACATTTCCTTATACAATTTTGTCCTGTTTTATTTAAATAAAGAACTTAACTTTCGGCAATTTTTCATATTTTTTGCTATAACTCGACCTGTATATTAGCAATAGGAGAACTTTGTATTTATTACTTTTGGACCATCCGAGCAGTTTTCTCCAAAGAATGTTTAAAAATTCCAACATTTTTGGTCCATTTGTCCTCTTGTAACACCTATCCTGGGACACAAAGCAATAATAAATTTTTAAATATTTTATTATTTTTGACAAAAGTAAATCTTTAGTATCTCAAAAATACAATCATGTTGGGTGTCACGAAAAGAGTTAGTTATATTACACCCCATTTACATATAGACCAGCAGTTTCTGTAAAACAAAGTGATTTAACCTATTATGCGTTAATTTTGAGACTAGCCCTTTGTAAATAATCTTTATGTATTTTAAATCATGCCACCTTGGCGTCTCCCAAAACTGTTACCATTATTCACTTTATTGAAGAGCTTTTTACCTTATTAGTGATAACGATTATGTATATTAATTAGCCAATAATAGTTGCAAACAGAGTAAAACATAGTGACACTTTTAAGCATTATTTTATAGTCAAATTTTAGAGGACCTGAACTTTCCACATTTCTTATGTTTCTTCATCCCCAGAGTTTCCTGACTGTGTATGCTACTTTGTACAAATATTTTTTCTTTTTTCCCAAGTCTTGAGGTTCATTGTTAGTTTTATCAATGTCTTTTAGCTTAAGCCTTCATCGACCAGCACAGGATTAAAAAAAACTTTTTACCGAACTGAGTAAAATGTTTAATGTTTATTTACATATGTACAAGGTATATTAGTCACTAATAGTTGCAAACAGAATAACACATAGTGACACTTTTAAGCATTATTTTATAGTCCAATTTTAGAGGACCTGAACTTTCCACATTTCTTATGTTTCTTCATCCCCAGAGTTTCCTGCACTGTGTATGCTACTTTGTACAAATATTTTTTTCTTTTTTTCCCAAGTCTTGAGGTTCAATTGTTAGTTTTATCAATGTCTTTTAGCTTAAGCCTTCATCGACCAGCACAGGATTAAAAAAACTTTTACCGAACTGAGTAAAATGTTTAATGTTTATTTACATATGTACAAGGTATATTAGTCACTAATAGTTGCAAACAGAATAACACATAGTGACACTTTTAAGCATTATTTTATAGTCCAATTTTAGAGGACTTGAACTTTCCACATTTCTTATGTTTCTTCATCCCCAGAGTTTCCTGACTGTGTATGCTACTTTGTACAAATATTTTTCTTTTTCCCAAGTCTTGAGGTTCATTGTTAGTTTTATCAATGTCTTTTAGCTTAAGCCTTCATCGACCAGCACAGGATTAAAAAAAAAACTTTTACCGAACTGAGTAAAATGTTTAATGTTTATTTACATATGGCTACAAAACATATTTTTTAACATTTAGTTAGGTATAGCAAAGAATATATGATAAATACATACTTACTTAATATTAATTACTTTTTATAATATTGGACAACCTATATTGCGGATT
This sequence comes from Listronotus bonariensis, assembly GCA_014170235.1. Taxonomy (NCBI): domain Eukaryota; kingdom Metazoa; phylum Arthropoda; class Insecta; order Coleoptera; family Curculionidae; genus Listronotus; species Listronotus bonariensis. The sequence goes on along the minus strand of JACEGR010000742.1, from coordinate 139,976 downwards.
TTGAACTAAAAAATGGTAAGACAATAAAAAATTAAACTGCAATTTATTTATAGGTGTAGTACAAAACAAATTAAAATATGTACTTTTGTCTTAGTACACCTAATTAACATTATATTAGTAAGCAGGAAAAGAAACTTATAAGCCAACATTCATATGGGAAGATAAAAATTCAAAACTAAAAAATTACGGTAATCATAAATTTGATTGGAAAATAATTTTTCACAATCAAAGCAAAAAAAACAGCATCTTTTACTTAAAAACACTAAAGAAAAAGTCTTTGACTTGGGTGAACCAATTAGCGCTAAAAACCAAAAACCAAAACAACTTTAAAATTAACCTCACTTCAGATCGCAACGTTGCCAAGTCGAGGATAAGTCGACGATTTCATTGCGGTCTGTAGCCGCTCTTTAATAAACGATATTACCAGTTTAAAATCACATTATTAATGTACTATACATTCTTAAACATTTTAGTCACCCGCGTTTCAATCCTGTCCTGGATTTTCCCACAGGAATACACTGCTTCTTAAGCTAGATGCGTATAGAGTTTGTAAATAGCGCCGATTGGGTGTCGTAGCTTTGAAACACATTTTTATGATTATGTGTTATTGGATTTTTGCCAGGGTATATGAACCGGACGTAACTGAAAGGAAATCTTTTTATATCTTATAGCGAATTTTCACTGAGCTGGCAGGTTTTTTTATCCAATTTATGTTTAGAATTGAAATCATATTTGTTGGAACGCAAAAAATGACTTGGTGTTTTTGGGACAAAATTAGTATATGCATAGAGAGTGGTGCAGGTTAGTGTATGTATGTGTATAGGGTTGCCATAAATTTTATGACCAATGTCGAGAAACCTTCATTTCCGGTAAAGTCCGCGCATTTAGTAAAGAGGCCACCGACGTCATCATCATTTACGCGAAATCTTTCAATTGCGGTTTCGAGGGCTTCGTATCGTTACCTAGAAAGTAGTCATTTTAAAGATTTGATTTAAAAAAATAAATAACATTTTAAATACGGGATGAGGGAATAAGAGAATATTTTGCGCAGAAAATGATGACGTCGGTGGCCTCTTTACTAAACGCGCGGACCCTATTTTAAGTTTAGCGGGAGGAGGGCGCATTATATCTTTTTAAAGGAAGAAGAAATGAAAGTGGTGTATTTCGTGCAATATTTTAATTAAATGCTACACCATTAATGTGGCGTTTTTAAATAAAACATTTTATTTATCTTTGCATATTTAAATTCTACGGGACAATTCTAAGTATTTTTTTAATATGAGTACTATAGGTCTTCAACTGTTTTTGAGCTCGTTTTTAAATTATTGACCATAAGTCCCAGAGCCTGTGAACACTTTGAGTAACGTTATACCTGTAAGGCTAGAAATTTGTATAGTGATGAGCCATAGATAGGGATTTGACAATGTCGAGAAATGGTTTTTATTTATTTACGCGAAAACCGTGCATTAAGACACCCACGGTACGTTAGTATTTAGGCTTTCAGCCTTCGTGGATTGTCCAAAGATAAAAAAGAATGGAAAAAGTAAAGAGATTAAATTTGTGTCAAATCAAATGAGAATTTTAAAAAATATTAAAAAAATGCAGTGGCGTACCATTTTTCATAAAAAATATTTACCTTAAACCCCTTATGAACAACACTGGTAGAATTTTTTTCTGGTATGCCAAAAATGTCTCATGCTGCATAGGAGACGTCCCCCATTTTTTAAAATATCTAAATTGGTATAAAAGTTATTATAAAAATACAATATTTTAAACAACCTGTAGTTCAAAAACTAATACGTTTAGGACATGTTTCATATAAAGTGTTTTCCTTTTTTTTATTGTAGAATTAGCCCTAAAAGTTTGTCGGATTAGTTATGAAACACAGTGTATTTAAATAAATAATATAGGACGAAAATGTCACTTTTAAGGTAATAGAAGAGTTAGTCAACTCTTGTAATAACGGTAGACCTGTATGGCTGAAAATATGTATAGTGATGCGCCACAGCATGCTAAGTATGAAAATCATCACCTAGCAGGCATTAGCGATGCTCATTACTATCCTATATATTTTTGAAAGTTTAAAAAATAATAAAAAAAAACTTAGAGCTGTAAGCTTAATTTTTCTAGGACTTAGTTTATTCATAGTCAGGTTTGAAAAAAATACAGGCGTTTTCAATAAGCACCTGCCAGGCGAACTGAAAAGTGTGGATGATTTGGATGGCCATATTTCCAAAACTAATAAAGTTAGATGTACTTAATGTGGTATAGTTTGAAAAGCTCTTTTTAAAATATAAGAAAATACCACATTAGGTACATCTAACTTTATTAGTTTTAAAAATATGCCCATCCAAATTAGCAACACCTTTCAGTTCGCCCGGCAGGTACTTGTGCTCATCGAAAACATTTTTAAACCTTATTACAAATGAACTAAATCTCAGAAAAATGTCGGGCTTACAGCTCCAAGTTTTTGTTTTTAATATTTTTGCACGGCTAATGCCTGCCAGGTGATGATTTTCGTACTTAGCATGCTGTGGCGCATCACTATACATATTTTCAGCCATACAGGTCTACCGTTACTCCAAGGGTTGACTAACTCTTCTATTACCTTAAAAAGTCACATTTTCGTCCTATATTTATTAAATGCAGGGTGTTTTATAACTTAGTCCAGACAAACTTTTAGGGCTAATTCTACAATAAAAAAAAGGAAAACACTTTATATGAAACATGTCCTAAACGTCTTAGTTTTTGAACTACAGGTTGTTTAAAATATTGTATTTTTATAATAACTTTTATACCAATTTAGATATTTTAAAAAAATGGGAGACGTCTCCTATGCAGCAAGAGACATTTTTTGGCATACCAGAAAAAAAAATTCTACCAGTGTTGTTCATAAGGGGTTTAAGGTAAATATTTTTAAGAAAAAATGGTACGCCACTGCATTTTTAAATATTTTTTAAAATTCCCATTTGATTTGACACAAATTTGATCTCTTTACTTTTTCCATTTGATGCACGGTTTTCGCGTAAATAAATAAAACCATTTCTCGACATTGTCAAATCCCTATCTTATTAAAGAATAAATATAGAAGGGAATTTTTCAGTGTAGAATTTAATATTATTCATACGAAATGGGCGTGCCGTGCATCAAATTGAAAAAGTCAAGAAATCAAATTTATGTCAAACTAAATGGGAATTTATTAAAAATGATACTTATCTGAAAAAAATTCAGTGGCGTGCCATTTTTTAATTAAAAATACTTAACTCAAACCTCTCATGGACGGCACTATTTTTTTCTTGTATGCCAAAAAATGTCTTTTGATGCATAAGACGCGTTCTCCAAATTTTTTAAAATATCAAAATTGGTATTAAAGTTATTATAAAACAAAAACACAATTTTCTAAAACATTTTAACACCTTGAAGTTTAAAAACTAAGACTTTTATGACATAATATTTTATATAAAGTTTTTTCATATTTTTCATTGTAGAATTAGCCCTTAAAGTTTGTCGGATCAGTGACATCCTGTATATCAATATTAAATAAAGGTAATGCAGTTGATTACCTAATACTTCAAGTTCATTGAACTCTTTACCTATTAGTAGATTTTATATTAGTTTTTCATAATAAAATTTTTATAATCAATTATTCTTTGGATAAAAGTCTACGATAGTAAAACTAAAATAAAATCTACTAATACATACAGGGTGGCCCATCGAAAACAGGCCAGCAAGGTTTGGGGCTCTTTTAAAAAAATAAATAAAACGCTCGGACCCGTCAATTTTTAATTTTAGGGAAACATTTTTTGCCACTTTTACCCCTAAACTGCAACTCTTTGGCAGGGGTGAGACTCACCTCCGAAATCCTAAATAGAAAAATGGGTCGGGTGATACCCTATCTTGAATGTCTCTTGACCCTACCAAGTTTGAAGTCTATGCGATTATTTCTGTTGATATGATAGCTTGTCAAAATTTTGATTTTTATTTTTTAATGTATATTATTAAATTACCTGTAATATCAAGGTACTTTAAACTAAGGAGATATGATAAGGGTTAAACGATCTTCACAATGAGATATTAATCGAGGGTGGGACTTACCCAGAAAATATGCCATTTTTCCTGTTAAATGGAATACCCTGTAGAGTTATACAGGGTGGCCCACCATATTCGACACGGTCTGTAGCTGGACAACCATGGGGTTTAAAAAAAAGTAAATACTGAAACATATACAGGTCGGAAATGGCCATAGTATAAAATGATTTTACTTCATACAGGGTGTCTCAAAAAGGTGTGACGTATCAAAGTTATTTTTTTAAATGGAACACCTCTATATATGACGGTTTTAGATTGTACATAAAAAAATAATTTAAGGTTTTTACTAGTACTAAGCGTCTTTATTCGTTTTTGTGATATTTGATTTTCTTTCAAAATGCAGGGGTGCAATTAAATTAATTTTATTTTAACAATATAAACTTCTTATACTTTAAAATATGTTACAAGATTAGATAAACTCTGCCTTATCATACGTAGGTCATATCGAGATCATAGATTATACAGATTGATCAAAAAATAGTTTCAATTTTTTTTAAAGTCAAATAGCAATATCTCTCTTATTTGAAATCGAACATCCTGTATTTTTTACACCACATGATGAGAAATCAAACACTCAAATGGTGTAGCCTATACCTATTTCTTTTACTTTTTTAATAAATTCCGTTTTAACATATTTTTATTCCAAATGTCTATTTAAATTTAAGTAGGCTGTGATATAGCTATGCCTATTTACTAAGCCGTTATTGCAAAATGTAAATTTGTCTGAAAAAAGCACAAAATAAAAGATTTTGTAATATCTGCCACTATTTCTAGAATTCACAGAAAAAAATCATTATTTGCTTATAATGCTACTTCCAATAACACTTATTTGAGCTGAATGTGGTAATGATAAAACTTGTGTTTTTAAACAATCCTACTAACGCCTTTGGTCAGTTATGACGACATTCTGTGACCTATAACTCCTTTCTTCCATTATCCATAATCACTTTGTCAAATTTTTTAAAGCAACTATTAAGGTAATCAGATGGTTTCTCCTGGAATATTTTTCAGGATTAACTCTAGACTAAAGTAAACAATTTTTTCCACATCCTACCAGAATTATATCATCTTGTTGTTGTAAATGAAGAATTTTTATTTAAAATCTTTAAAACTTGTTTTAAACTGACTAAAACACTAGTAATCGATAAATGGTCGTTATTATCCTTTAAGAAAATATTAATGGCTGCTATGTCACAGCCAACTTTGGTTTAAATAAACATTTAGACTAAAAATTTGTAAAAACAGATTTTACTAAAAAATCACAAAAGATAGGTATAGGCAACCTGTACACCATTTGAAAGAGTATTTTATTTGTCATCATGTGACGTAAAAAAATACAGGGTGTTCCATTTAAAATAAAAGAGATATTGCTATTTGATTTTCTGAAAAATTAAAAGTATTTTTGATCACCCTGTACAATATTTGATCTTGATATGATCTACGTATGATATGGCAGACTATTTCGAGTCTTGTTACACATTTTGAAGTTTAAAGAAATTATAGTGTTTAATTAAAATTAATTTAATTGCACCTCTGCATTTTGAAAAAAAATCAAATATCACAAAAATAAATAAAATTGAACACTGGTACCAAGTGTAAACAAACTTGGGTTATTTTTATGTGGAATCTTAAACCGTCATAAAATATAGGGGTTTCATTTAAAAATATTAACTTTTGATACGTCACAGTTTTTTGAGACACTCTGTATAGACTAAAATAATTTTATACTGTGGCCTTATCCGACCTGTATATGTTCCAGTATTTACTTTTTTAAAAACACTATAGGTTGTCCAGCTACAGACCGTGTCGAATAAGGTGGGCCACCCTGTATTTATAAAAAAACGGTATTAAAAAAGGTTAACGTAGCTTACTTTTGTGTAAAAGTGACCTTTTTTAACACGCTTTTATTAGCTTGGGTTGTATCTATCTATCTATCTATCTATCTATGTAACGGAATCTTTGAGCCTAATTTTTACCAACTTCCAGCGATTCAATTTCTTTGAAACTTTGCACACGTATCAAGGACCGATGACAATGCAATAATTTAAAAACAGTATCCCGTTATCCTGATTGGGACCGCCAGGATAAATAAATTCCTTTACAGATCCTCTGTCCTAATACCACTCTTGACAAAATGGCGAAGGAATTTTTTAGTGAATAAACTGGAGCATTTATTTTTAAAAAACTAATTGATATATCGAACTAAAAAATGAAAAATAAATAATAGTTTAAGAAAACTAAAAAACACGCTTTTATATGCAACCGAACTAAAAATTAGAAAATAATTTTCATTACAAAGAGTTTGTCACTTCAGAATAAAAGCGTGGGGTGCTTAATATATTAAAATGTTATAATTATTCTATTTGCAAATATCTATGAGGGAAAAGTTATGAAAAAATAGTAAAATGCACTCACGCTTTTATTCTGAAGTGACAAACTCTTTGTTATGAAAATTATTTTCTAATTTTTAGTTCGGTTGCATATAAAAGCGTGTTTTTTAGTTTTTAAACTCATTATTTATTTTTACTAATTTCTGTTAAATGGTAATAAATGTCATAGGTTATTTAATAAAAAGCAACATTGCACAGCACTCGCTTTTTAAAATATCTAGGTGGCAATGTTTAACAAATTTTGACTTTGTCAGTGGAAAGTGCCACGTTAATTATCTGAAATTAAAATGACCTAATTAGTGTAAAAAAATATTTATTTAAAATTTTAATTTATTTTAATTTGATTTACTTACATCTATGTTTACGCTAGATGTTATTACTTTAAATTTTTGAAAACCTATAACAGGTGATATCCTTCTTCAAACAGTAAGTTTTCAAAGACGGTTTCACATAAAAATAAGGAAAAGTATTTTTTTTAATCACTGTAGGCAAAAAGACATTTTGAGGTAGAATTTATTTAAAAATAATGTCCATGATGGCACTATCGTGTTGTCTATTAGGTGCTGTGAAATACAAAACTGCATGTTTAGTGCTTGGAAAACGTTAACGAAACAGAAAAAAAAGATGCGTAATACATTTAAGTATCCGACACTCATCGTACTCTGGTACTTAGGCATAAGCCTTCATAGGCTGTCACAAGAATAAAAAAATTTATGGACTAATTTTTGAAAATCATTTACCAAATTTTCTTTTAAACGACAAAATAGAGTAACTTCAAGTTCCCTTATACAAGTTTTCCCCATTCTTTAGTCGGTAAACAGTTTTCTATAAATAATCTTTAATCCTTTTTCATTGAAGCAACACTAAAAGGCCATCATGTACCCGACAAACTTTCTAACGACGCGTTAAAATGCGATGCTAAAAGATTGTAAAAAGGACCTGTGAAAGTTTCTGAAAAATGTTGACGTTGTAATCAATCAAAAGTGTCGCCTTATGAAATTTTATCAACGAAATAAAAGGGTATTATTATAATCGTTTTGGGTTAAATAAAACCTTGGAACTTTGACATATTTAGCTTTCAATTTCTAAAGTTTTGTAAAATACAATTAATTCATCAGTGCTAAATAAATTATTACAGTGCTTGTCCACAGTTATGACCTCTCTTTCCAACTTTTAAATTGTTTGTTATTTTTTTATAAAAATTTAAGGACTTTAACCAAATTTAAGGGCAAGAAATGACAGATATAAATATGAAACTGAGAGTAAGGCGCCATTTAAAAAATTAAATGAAAGTCTCGTCTTGAATCACATCATGTTAAAGCTTATGACAAATACTTTATAATCCCAGAATATTAAGTAAAGTTATTTTTAAAGCACCGCCATTTTGTAGTGGCTAAAAGTGTTGACTTTATATTCTAGAGTTCATAAACTACTTACTAGGAGCTTTAAAATGATGTGAGACAAGACCCTCCTTTTCATTTAATTTTTAAAATGACGTCCAACTTTTACTTTGACATTTATATATGTGTCATTTCTGGCCTAAAATTTGGTTTAAATTTTTCCCAGTTTAATTACAAGTTTCTGCCGTCCAACGGAAAAACACCGTATGGTGTACATATATTATAAGTCTATTCACATACGGTGTTTTACCGTTGGACGGCAGAGCTAGCTTGACAAAAAAAAAACAATAAATAATAAATAAGAACTCCTCATGTTACATTTTTTGTTTACAAATTAAAAATATTATTTAAAATTTTAAGACAAGTGCACCCTACTGGAATATTTATGCATTATAGGGGTATCACTAATACCTCAACCTATGGAAAAATGGCGTAAATGGTTTAAAATTTAGTTTTTTTTTACTTTTAGAAATTTTTGGTGATTTTGGCCATCACTGGTGGCACTATACTAGTTTTTTTGTTAAATCATTAATATTACTGGGCAGTCTTAATATTTGGTAATTTTATTACTACTTTGCCTGTATTGTGCGTATTCAAAGGGGGAGGTCGATCTACGGAACTGCACACCACCCCAGAAACCAACATTTTAATTTATTTAAGGTAAATTATTTTACAAATAAATAAACACTAGATAAATAATTTATAATACAAATAAGGCACCTAGTTTCAAAATGTACAATCTTTATTTGTAATTTTAAAAACAAGAGGTGAGATAAATGTCTCAATAGTTTGATTTTTCAGCGCCTAATTTAAATAGGTAAGTCAATTTTAAGGCCATGACTACATCCATAACAGAGTGTTTAAACTAAAGAAAACATGCATCACATTTAATGTAATTTTCTTTATTTTTTATTCGATATAATACAAAAATATAATTTTGGAGATTGTACACGTTGAAACTAGCCCCCTCAAATTATACCGTATATAGTTGTTTCTAGATTTGCAAAAAAAAGTATATATTTTTTAAATATTATGATGTTTTAAGGGCCAACTCCATTAAAATGAAATTGTAGCTACGCAAATGGTTGTTTTGGCTTGATAAATACTGAGGTAATTAAAAAAACTTAGCCTATACCTACAAATTACTAATTGTTTAAAACTGTTAAAACAATAAAATTACAAAAAAGGTTCTTAGTAGCTGAAGAATCTTATTTTCAACTTTTAAAGCAACGAAATTTTAATCTTATTTACGCAATATTTTTTAAAAATACCTTATAAGTAAGAAATCGGTTTAAAGATTTTTTAAAAATTCTAAAGGGTATTCTATTTTTTTATCCGTAGATAAAAGCCGTCCCGTTTAAAAACAAAAATCCAGATATATTGTTTACTACAAAAATTCTTTAAAACAATATAAAATATATCAAATCAAAATGCCGTATTTTTTTCTGTGTCATCAATCTCTGTCAATGAAAACTTCGTTTTTTATGACAGGATATAAATAACAATGTTTAAGATTTCAGCTTTTCTGCCCTTTTTTTATTATAAAATAGATTAGCACATATACTCAAATATGTGATTGGGTTGACGCCTTTATGCTCAAAATATGGCAGCTCTGATGGAGGTTTTATGTTTACAGCCTGGTTTTAGAAACTTATCATTTATTTAAACTCGCATCAGCATAATGTGTTCACAGCGCGCCTACATATTACTCAAAGTATAGAGTCGTAAAGCAAACACCAGCTCTCAAATTTTATTAACGATTAAAGGAGCGGAATCGTATTTTAGTTTCGGCACTTGCTTTAAATTGCATGCATATCTTGGGATGAGTAAATGTTTTTAGCTAAAATATCATTACTTTTTAAGGTATCTATAAAAGGTTTGGAGAAAATGTTATCACAAATTCTTGAGGCTTAAATATGAAGATCTAACCCATCCTGCCTTAGTCCCAAAATGGATAAGTTTAGAAGTACAAGTTGTAAACAGTTCAATGTGGTTTTTTATTTTAAAAATAATTTAGGTAATTATTGTTGTTAAAGATAATTTTCTGTGTTGTTTCGGCGGATTCATTTAATAGATGTTGTTTATTTGGGTACACGCCAAGTCAGATTAAAAAAAACAAAAAACACAAAAAAAATAAAATAAGTAACTAAAAAACAAAAAAATTAACGGTTTGGTGGCAGGTCTGCCATTGTTGTCAAGATACAATTAAATAAAAATAAAAAAACTAAATATTATTTTGGTTTTAAAATTTAAAATTTTCGTTTTATGTTTAGGAGATTCTGAAAATTCGTTTAACATTTTTTTGTATTTTCGTTAAATTTATCTTGTGTGTTTTGTTTTTGTTAATTAGGATAAATTATAATAATGAATTAATTAAAACTTGTAGATCATTAGCTAATTGCATAAAAGAACACAACATATATCAAAAACTCAGAATTTCACAAATCTAAAATTTCTCAACACGCATTTGAAAACAATTACAGAATAAACTGAAATGCTTCAAGTATTTTACCAAAGGAAACTAGATCTAAGAAAAACTGTCAGACTTGCCACCGAAACGTCGATTTTGTAGTTACTTATTTTAATTCTTTTGGGGTTTTTAGTCTGACTTGGCGTGTACCCAAATTAATACCACCTATTATTGTTGTATTGTAGCAATATTTGGCTAAAATGTTTTTTTGTTCTAAAAAATGTACTCCTTATTTTATTGTAAATTATAATATACAGGATCTTTACTTTTTAAATAAAAAAATGTTTTTGAGATCTTTCACCTAATTAAGGTAGAGAGTGGTAAAGATTGATATGAGGCAAACCGTTTTAAGATGGAGACTGGATTTTAAAAATACTTTCCTTATTGCCAGGTTCATTTCTAAAACTGTAAATTTTAGGTATTTTAGGTATTTTAAGAAAAGTGTAAATAAAACTATGTTCTGTAAAAAACTAGGCTTTTTTTATTACCATGCTAGTTACCAAGTTAGGCCTTTTAGGACATAGGTTTATTTGAACGTTTCTTTTTAGTCCCATACGGATTTATAGCCGTATTCACGAAGTTCCAACTAATGTATTAGACTAATAATCTACTTTTCGGCATTGGCATTGGCAGGTTATCAGTCTGATAAATATTAATTGGAGCTTAGTGAAAACGGCCGTTACATGTCTTAGATCGTCATATTTTAGCCTTATTAATTTGTGGTAGCAATTCTTCAGCACCTTTTAGAGGCCATAGCGACACCCTGTAAAGGGTTTAACATTGGGCATCCACACTTTTTCCTTTTTACTGGAAGGATGAACCTTTAAATTTGTACCATACAGCATATTTCGCTTATGGACTGCAATGGCGACACCTCAAAGAAACATGTTTTAAAATAAATGGGTTTAAAATTTTCATTGCTAAGGTAAATGCATAGTTTGCCGAAACGAAGGTTACCTCTAAGTTAATATCTTGTCTGCTGGTTTTGCTGCTGAAAAGCTGATAAATTTGTCTACTTACATCTACTTTTAGTCCAAAACTCATGTTTTTGAGTTGTGCCTTTATTGCCGCCCATCAACGATTGTACTCTTATTTTTATAACGTAATGTTTAAAAGCTGACAAAACAGCGAAATAACATAACATCAGAATAGGTATGAACTTATCTTAAATTTTTATCTTTGAAAGAATTTTAATTTAACTTAAATAAACATTGCAAATTTGGAACCTATTTTAAAACCTAATTTAAAAAAAGTTCTTACGATGCTTCTTTTACGGTTTAAACATATGCAATTAAGTTTTTTTTCTGAAATCAAACAAATATAAAAACATATTTAGAAACATAAAAGCTGTACATTTATTTGCATAAACCAAAGAAAGTACACAAATTTTATATACATTTACACAGTCAGTGGAGGAACCCTTCTTTTGTTAGAATTTTTGTTCAGTTGCCGCCCGCGACGCGAATGAACTTATTAAATGTAACTAGGTTAGTGTTAAATATTCCTCTAATGCCATTAATAAAGTTGCCAAAGAAAAACAAATTAGGTAAAGAATATTTAGAATATTAAAAAAGATGTCTTATATGTTTTTTTATATTTTTAATCGTAAAATCTGCCCTTTAATTTTATTAAACAACATTCTGTCTGCACATTACTACCGCGGAACATGTTAATCCGCTTAACATCACATTTCCTGAAATCTAGAAATACTCATGGTAAAATTATTTAACTTTACTTTAAAACAAATTATTTATTTATAATACAAAAGCAACATGCAGGTATACTTTAAATTCTTCCCATCACATTTTCTCCCTTATCCAGTCAAAAAATACTTTTCGAAAATCCTAATCCAGTGCTATTGAAGCGACACAAAAAGCCATCATGTACCCGCCAAAGTTTTCCAGCCACGCGTTGAAATACGATGCCATAAAGACTATAAGAAGGACCTCTGAAAGTTTTCTCCGAAAATCTCGACGTAGCAATCAATCATAGTGTCGCGATCTGTGAAATTGTGTGGTCGAATAGATGAAATATGAGGGTGGTTCATAAAATTATTTTATTATTATAGTCACTGTTGCGTTAGTAAAATATTATCATGTAGGAATTTTTGTAATCTAAAGACTTTAAAAAGTTAATATTGTAAGTATTATTTTTTCAAGGTTACTATTACTTCGGCGTTTGTGGACGGATTATTTTTTTATAATTTTTTTTTTTTGAAAGAGTGCACTACCGCGGTGGTCCCATAAAAAAATTAAGTCAGGATCGAAAGGGAAAAAGGTACTAGGCCTATTGTTTTTCTCTGCCGTACGTTGTTTGTGCGACAAAGCTGTACTTGCGCCACCATTAGTGTAACGTTAAACAAAAATTATAATAGTACAAGGGAAGTTTACAAACTGCTATTACATCCTTTAACAAAAATTTTTTCACCGAACTAAAAGAGAGACTACAGTTAAAACCACAGGGACCTGTAATTTGATTGATTGACATTGGGGGGTCATGGTTAGTTCTGGTTAGTGCATGACCGTGCTGTAACGTATTTAACCAATTAAATTACACGTCATTGTGCTTTTTAATGTAGTCTTTGAAAAGAGCCCAAACAGCAAAAACTTTCCATTGAGCAATCCCCCATATAAGTAAAGCATGCGTCCACACTATTTCTTGACCTTGCTGCAGACCTGGGTTACACTACCAAACAATGGATGGGTAAGCTGTGGAGCGCACATAAAGCATCGCGAGACCCGTGCTGTACTTATATGGGGGATTGCCCAATGGAAAGTTTATGCTCGTTTGGGGGTACTAGTAGCGTTTTTAGTGTATTTTTTCCGATTTAATAGTAATAATAATAAATAAAAAAGCAAAAAATAACCGGAACAGCGAAAAAAAATAAATACTTTTTTTAAATAAAAGAACTTCAAGAAATAAATATAACTTAAAAATAACAAATTTTTAAAAACCAAAAAAATAAAGTCGGGTAACATATAAGCTAAACTACTAATAACCTAATAAGCAAAAGCTTTTTACTTTTATACCGTATGTTATTACCCGCCTTCATTTTTTATATATTTTTAATTTATTAATTTTAAGTTTTCCGTGGGATTTTATTTTTGTATTTTTATACGTTATTTTAATTAAAAAAAAAAATTATCTTTATACAGTTTACGAATGTTCTAGGTACCAGAATACCATAGGATTTTTTTCCTTTTTAGGGGAGGCGTCTACAAGTCCGGTAGTGATAAAGCCTAAAAGTTTGTTGCACTATATTTATTTTTATTGTGACCCACTTCTGATTTCCTGAATTAGACGGTATAGTGTTATGGATCTTCCGGAGATACTTTAAAATATCTGCAGATTGTCAGTCTTTCGTGATCCAATACAACACACTCTAACTGAATGTGGCTCACTGTTTTGGTCTTTATTACACAAAATCTACAGTTTAGAGATCTCCTTTATATAGCTCTATTTTTGTTAAAATGTTCTAAAACTTTTGAAAAATCTTGACGTAGCAATCAGTCATAATGTCGCGATCTATGAAATTGTGAGGTCGAATAAATGAAATAGAGGTGTGAAACCAACTGGCCGACCATCGGGAATTAAAAGCATAGGAAATATGCGAGGTGGGATTTAAGGTGCTCGCGTCGTTGTCCAACGGTAGGCGGAAGCGGTAAGCAAGGAGCCCCTGATCTCTTTTTGCTCGCGCTATTTGTAGCGGAGATTTGTAGGGAGTATATAGCAGAATGGTGGAAGGGATTCATTGCATTTATCGCCTATGGCCGATGGTTTGGTTTCTATACCGGTATGGGTGGTTTATAAAATTAATTTATTATCATGGTCACTAGCGTTAGTAAAATATTATTTAGTAGAAATTCGGTAATCTACAGAGTTTAAGGGTTAGTTATGTCAGTATTGCTTTTCTTAATATTTGTAACTTTCAACTTTACTTAAACTGTGGCTCCAATAAAACAGGTTTTTCATTTTTTTATCTTGGAACAGTCCCTAAGCTGAAAGTGTAAGTACTAGCATACCACAGATTTTTTTCTTCTCCGAAAGCCGTCTGTAAATCCGGTAGAGATACAGCCTTAAAGCTTGTTGCACTATATTTCTGTTTTATTGTACCCACCTTAGTACTTTGATTCCTTGAAAAAGATTGTATAGGTCTGCTGGAAGTGTTATGGATATTCCGGAGACACTTTAAAATCTCTAAAGATTCAATCTTTTGTGATCCAATGCCTCACACTCTGACAGAATGTGGCTACTCTTTTAGTCTTTATTGCACAAGAGCTACAGTTCAGATCTCCGTTATGAAGCCTCATTTTTGTTTAGAGGTTCTTTTACTAAACATGTCTAGTAAGGAAACCTGTGGATATTGAGAATAAAAAGGACTTCTAAAAGTTTTCGACGTAGTAATTAACCGTAGTATCGCGAAATGTAATATTATGTGGTCGAATAAATAAAATATGAGGGTGGTTCACAAAATTATTTTATTTTAATGGTCACTATAACTGTAGGGTTGGTAAAATATTATCGTGAAATAATTTTGGTTATTAAAAAAGTTTTGAGGTTGGTAATAGCATTATTACTTTTTTCAAGATTTTTAATTTTAAACTTAACCTAAATTGTGGCTCTGTAAAAGGTTTTGTTTATTTTATTTTTTGGGGCAGTCCACAAAGGCATGTGCGTAGCCAGGTACCGGCACGGGGCAGCTGCCCTCCCCTAGCCATGGACAAAATTAATATTTTTAGAGGTGTTAAATTTTTACGAAAATAAGGACTCCGCATCGATAAATTCATTTTTTTTCCTACTTGAGATAAAAAATTTGAAGCGTTATTATTTTATGCCAAAAAAAGTACATTGTCTAGAATGCATTTTTTCAAAATACAGGGTTTAAACTTAAAAAAAAATCGTATTTTAAATAATAATTTAAATAACCCTTAACAGGTTTTATTAAAATTTTATAGTGTAATTAGTCTATAAAAGTAAAACTTTTTGGTGTTTTTTTATCGTGTTTTTCTTAGTTTTAAAGAAAAAAATAAAATACTGTTTATTGCATAACCCCAGACCACCCAAGAAACATAGAGCCGAATACAGTAAATTTTAAAAACTTTTGTTTAGTAAAATTTGTTAGACTAGAAATGTTATTACTGTTTAGGAGGACGGAGGTAAACGGGGCGCGAATATCTCTTTTACCTGCACGCCTGTAAGGTTACGTTTATATCATAGGTAAATGGGGCGCCAGCAAATGGGGCGCCAGCCCTTCCCGAGAGGGGTGTGGATCAGGACAGGTAAGAATTCCTATAATTGACACTAATAATTTGTATACCACTTAATCAGTTCAGTTCTCATTGTAATAGTGAATAGATGTGCGAAAAGATTTCCGCTCAAGATTTTAATAGTGAGAAAATGTCGGTATCAGTAATTGAAAGTGTGAGTGGAAAAGATTTAATAGCCTACAAAAATATATTTTCCTAAGAAAGCAATAAATGTTTCGTAATTATTAAAATTTTAAAAAATAGACCAACATTTTATTTCGATACCTTTACTTTAAAGAAAACATTTGCGCCCCGTTTACCTTTACGATTTTATTGACCCCAAGATCCCTGCGCCCCATTTACCTGTTCAATAAAACTTTAGTGAAGGCCTTGCGCCCCGTTTACCACCGCCGGTTTAGGAGGCGTCTATTATTCACGTGAGGCTTAAACAGGGGAGCAGGGGTTCTGAAAAAAATCACTAAACCTACCCTTAGTAGGAAAGATAAAAGGTGTATTTATTTTTTTGTTGAAAAGCCTGCAATTTTAATGTCAACCTGAATATTTTTATGGCGGTTCTTTATTTTTTACAATAAAACTAAACGAAACGAAAAATGAACTTACTTTTGTTTAAAAAAAAAAATAAATAAATACTATACTTTTTGTACTAAAAAATATACGCGATAGGGAATGGGGAGAGGGGGTTAGTTTAAAACCTCACCAAGTATCACTAGGGGGAAGGAGGGGTCAAAATTTTGTTAAAAAACATCATGTGATTAATGGACGTCCCCTTAGTTTAGCATTTGTTGGTTTTGCTACATAATGTTAAGTTAATATTATAAAACATAATATTCCTTTTGTTTAGTGTGCCGCGTATACACTGTGTGCAAAAGTCCCGGAACCCCTTAATAATTCGCAAATGCGCTCATTTATCGAAAAGTCTTCAAAATAAAGTTTATAGATATATTTTAGATCTATTTTATAAAAATATGTTTACATGTACAGGGGGCATCACAACGAAGATATAGACACAAGTTACCTTTTTTAAATGGAATGGTGTATATTTTATTGGATTTTTGAATTCTCCACAAAATTTTAACATGACACATATGTAACATATGCTATACCTAAACTCACTAGTTTAAAAGATACAAGGGTTTAAAAATCATAAGAAGCGTTATTCTCTCTTTCTCAGAAAGTGCCATGACTAGTTATTTTAAATAGTTTAACTAACAACTGCTCAATAATTACCAAACGTCACTTATACATGTCATACATACCCAAAAATGTTACTATGTAAATGTAACTAGGTAAATATTGTAACAGATGAAAATAAAAAATATCGATAAAATACTTTTTTAAACCCTTGTATCTTTTAAACTAGTGAGTTTAGGTATAGCATATGTTTCACAAAGTCATGTTAAAATTTTGTGGAGAATTCAAAAATCCAATAAAATATACACCATTCCATTTAAAAAAGGTAACTTGTGTCTATATCTTCGTTGTGATGCCCCTGTACATGTAAGCATATTTTTATAAAATAGATCTAAAATATATCTATAAACTTTTTTTAAAGACTTTTCGATAAATGAGCGCATTTGCGAATTATTAAGGGTTCCGGGACTTTTGCACACAGTGTATATAGGAATACGCAATTAAGCAGATTTTATATGTATTTTTTTAACTAATAAGGATACAGAGATATATAAAAGAGGCAAAAAGGCTTTATTTTTAATGCTTTTGAAATACAAAAATTTCAAAAAAAGCAGTGGTAAACATTTAAAAAAAAAATATTTGTTCAAGTGACACTCAAGATAACACTAGACCTTATAAAAAAATTAAAGCTGGCATAAGCTTCTTACGGTTTTAAATAACTTTGCCAACGTTTATTAAAATCGGATAAGAAGTAAATTACATAATGATAACAAATTAAACTTTTTTTTAAGTTTCCAGCCTGTATCTTGGAAACAATGCATTTCCAGACTTGTGTTTATATAAGCATTTATTGTTCATAGAATTAGCTTGCTTGATACACCCTTAATTTTTTTACCGCATTTAGGAATTTAAAAAAATGTTATGACCATAAACAGGTTGTGGCAAACTTTTACTCAGCCTGAAAAAGGTACAAAAACTATTGATTTTGATTTAATAATAAGTACATTATAGGAAGCTACTTTTACATACAATAGAACTATAATACGCCCAAAAGTGACATACAAATAATATAGAAAATATTATCAAAGCACTTGCCGTGAAATATTGAAAATTATTTATCGAAAACACAATTTACCGTTGTCCAGACGCTGCGCGACTTGGCCCCTCGCTTCAGTGTTTGCCGCTCATTGGGACATTGGCCAAAACTTTCTGTAACCGCTCGGTTGATGTCAAACGAATAGTTTAAGCATAGTGGGGACTATTCGCTTTGCCCGGGGTGTTCACTTTAGCTGGGTTTCCCTAACCTTTCTTGTATTGACGTATAAGCAGTATGCACGCCTTGTTTCTTTTTCGTTCCAGCAGAAAACTATTGCCAACATTTTTGACTAATGTTTGTAACAATTTCTGTGTTTTACAATTGTTGCTAACATGTTTCTAACATTCTGCTGAAACAAACCTTATATTAACCAATACACATGTGTGTCAGACATTGATATACTAAATTTTATTGTTCTATCTTAAAAGGTAAAAAAATACATAATGGGGAACCACTTTTAAGAAACACCCGGTAAATTATCAGTTTTTCTGTGCCTGCCCCTCCCCTAAACACAATTCTGGCTACACCCATGCACAAAAGCATAGTAATTTTAGCTAGGTAAATTAATTTTCTTTTAAACAGAAAATAATTTTTCCCCAAGGAAACCCTCAAAGAAAGAGAAAATTATTTCAAAATCCAGAGGGCTTGCTGCACCATACTATTGTTTTTGTTGAAAGAATTATTAGCTCTAGTTTTTCTTTCTCTACTTAATATTTACACATGCGAATTCTTTTAAAATAAATAATACTCTGAAATAAAGTAAAATTTAAGTGTTTATTAAAAAAAAAGAACCTAATAGGTGATTGAATTTCCGAAGAATCCAAGAGAGCCACGGATTCATGAGATCAATTTTTTATGGCTTTTCTCTTATAAGTAACCATTTGAGGATCCTTACATTTAAACGAGCTGGAATTTGCATGCATTGCTTTATTCCACCGACCCTGGGGCACAATTCTGCTAAATTAAACTTATTCGTTCGCTGAACCTATTCGTTCCGGGGGCTCAATTCTGCTAAATTGAACTCATTCGTTCGCTGAACGTATTCGTTGCGGGAGCATATAACCTTCATCTGTTTTTTTAACGAACGAATAACCTTCACTTGTTTTTTAAAACAGGCGGTCATAAAACAGAAATCGGTATTACCATCTGACATCTGACAAAATTCAAAGTCATAACATAACCTAAAATTCCTTTAAAGTGAAATTAAAGTTGAAAAAATCAGTTAACTAAGCTATTAAAAACAAAGTATACACTTTAATTGAAATACAAGAGGCAAATAAATAATTAACATAGTCCTCCGCAGCCAGAATAATCATTCGTAAGCAAAATAGTTCCTAAATCACATAACCTATAACCAAAAAGGTTCGTGAAGCGATCTCCTGCAACTCCGTCGGCGCAAAACCGCAAAAGTGCGTGAAAGCGTTAGCCTGAAGCTCATTTGGACTAAAATGAATATGTCAGTTGTCAAAATATAATTGAAAAGAAAAACTATGAAAAATTACTTATTGCTTTGGAAAAGTAACTAACAAGTTATTGCATATAACTTTTATACCATCTTTCATTTATACTTTCTAAAAGAAGGCCTTTATTAAGTGTTAGGTACTTGTACCGAATGTTAGATTAGGACAAAGACTGGAAATGGAGATTAGCAAACTACATTAAAATATCACTTAAGGTAAGTAAACTAAAGTAAACTCCTCGGTGAACTCATATTTAGAAAAAAACATTTATGGTAAATTTCTTTTTAGTTTAAAAAGGTAATATTTAAAAAATATTTGTCTTATTAATGCAAATTGGGTAATTGTCTCGAAAGTTGGAGCAACCCCCATTTTCACCAAATTTGATATACAGGGGCACAGAACTAATAAAAAAGGGGCTGGTTATTATTTTTTTGCTGCTTAATTAAATAGTATGTTCTAATTTACTGTTATATTAAGAATTTTGTGCAAAAAAACGGGGGAATATAGTAAGAATAGGAATGTTTTTGATATTGGGCAAAATCATAGTTGCTCCCTTTCAAGAGAATTACTATAAATTGTCAGTACATATCGGTAATTATTATAAGTTGAAATAAATAGGTACCCAAAGATAGCAAAACACATTTGTTACTTGCATGAATTTAAACAAAGAGTACCTAAATTATCAAAACCTTTTATTGCTAGTTGTTTTCTTTTTTCATTTAATAATAATAATTTTATTTGTAGGACTCTAGAACACTACGAATATCCCTTAGGACCATGCCAGAAGACAAAATTGCATAATAGTTCAAGAATCATATCAAATGATCGATAATCAAAATAATAATGCCCAACATGACTAACACATAAATTACCAAGCTTCTGTAATTTGTAAAAAATAATAAAAACAATCAATAATATTTTGTTGCCTTTATTTTAATTCTTAGGTTTACAATAAAAAAGTACATTAGAGTAAATAAACGTTGTTTTTATAAACACTAAGTTTTTGTCCTGGAATATTTTTGCAGATAAGCTCTTGAAAATACTCCCAGTTTATATAAAATATATTTCCTAAATAATACACCAGCTTGAAAAACCAATTAAATCCAGACACTTTCTAGTGTTTTCCATATAGTACAAATAATTTTACAATCTGGCAGTGACCTAAAAATAAAAAAATACAAATTTCAGGTTTAAATAAGCAAATGTAGGTTTTTCTATAAACATTAATACGAGTTTAATGAGCATTATTTTAACTTTTAGCATTAGCAGGGTTAACTTAGGACATTGTAGAGTATATAAATTATAAAAGAAAGGTTAAAAGCCATTAAGTAAAAGAGAATATTGCTCCTATGGAAAGATCATTGGTTTAGGTTAGGTTTAGTTACGTAAGGGTTTTCGAGCTGTGAACTGGTAAAAGGAAGAAGAGACACGAATACAAAAAGTAAAAGTGAATATCTTTTTAAAGAAACTGGGACGGTATCTCATGGATAATTGAAATAATTTTATGAAAATATTAGTATACTTTTAATGCAAATTTTACTCACAGTTGCTTTTGTTCTTCCATTTAAAACAGCAATGAAATAATACCTTTCCATATTCAAGTGCAGTCATTTTAAAATAAACAATAGGCAAGTTATTAATCAGTGTTTAGGCAAAATTTTATGGGGTATTTTTGTAGGACCTTCTTGTCTGTTATCTAAACATGGTCTTAAGTTTTGATGCATTTCATGGGTTTCCTGGGTTAGTTGCCTATACACATGGTCTTAAGTTTTGATGCATTTCATGGGTTTCCTGGGTTAGTTGCCTTGTCATTAAATGACTATATGTTTCTTGCAATCTCTGTTAGAAGCTAAAAATATCAAAATTTTTAAAGGGAAACAAATATAAATATAAGACATTTAAACTCACCTTTTTTCTACCTTACTTGATGCCTCATATTTAGACAAAGAAAACTATCACTAGGTAATAAACCAAAGCATTTTCAATACGTTGTTTACAGTGGAAAACATCATTTTCAACAAATTTAATATTTTTCATAAAACGGTAATAAAATTTTCTAACCTATATCTTTGGTGTATTGTGGGTTAGCTACCTACTGACTGATAGCCTAGTTTACACCGCAAAGATCTTTGGATTCTTTTAAATGAGTTTTAACTTTAGTAATAAAATCAAAATTGGGTATCAAACTTTACTATTTATGAGTTTGCATAAGATGAAAAGTACGCTTGACTTTGACAAATCTGTCATATTTTAAATTTTAATGCGGTGTTGTGCGCCAATTTGGGAAGGTGGCTATGCACGAAAGAAGAATTTTTGTTTTCATAAGAGCCCAGAGGAAATAAAGAAAAAACTAATAAAACGCAAACAAACAGGCGCTTATGAATAGTGGAATAGAGCCCCTATATTTTCGTTCCATTACAAAAACATCTTAATTGAACCTTACGCCATATGTTTATAACTGACAACTTCACAATTAGGTGACAAAAAATCGAGATGAGAGTAAAGAAAATGCATCTTTAGGGACAAGTTAGATTCGAGATTATGGTATTTTTGTAAGAACGTTGTGATCAACTTAGTGTAGTTATCATGTATTTTGTTCCCCCAAAATTAAGTTAAAGGCGGAAATTTCAACAGTTGACGAATTTCGGGACCAACAAAGATTAGCTCTATTTATATGTATTTTGACAGTTAACAGATGTGCCAACATAAAAAGTAAATTTCCTGAAAAACTAATATACAGAATATATACAATATAGAAAGTCACTTGTACCTTCAAACGTAGAGCTAATCAGAACTTTTTATAGTAGTTTTTAAATTCAGCAGATAAAAATACGAAAAAAAAGGCTATTTTTCAATCCAAAACATTTTTATTGTTGGCAGTCTAATTTAAAAAAATTCTTAAATATTATGTTGTCATTTCGAAAATAAAGATAAAGTTTATTCAACGCGGTAAGCTGCTTTAGGTACATGCATAAAAATAATAATTTTCATTATAACTAAATTTAAAAATAAATGTCCTTATAAGCTTGATTATGCTTAAGTTGACAGATTTAAATTACACTGCTATTTTTAAATTTAAATCCCTAATAAATTAATATTAAAACCAGTCAAGTGTATAATAGAAAGTACAAAAAATGAATGAAAGATTTTACATGTTCTGATATCAGCTTAGATCCATTGATTTTCTCCATCCACGTACACGCTGCAGCATTAATAAGGTTTCTTTCCATAGAGAAAATTCATTATTTTGCGAAAGCCATCTGTCTTGTAACAATGACAGTATCCTAATTACTTGAAATCTCTCCCCAATTACTCATCCCCCTAATTCAGAATAACAGGATGGACCCCTTAATCCTGTAACGTTACTTTTGATTCTCTCGGTGGCTTTGTCATTGCTTCCGACCAAAATTTCCCCTTTATCTCGTCATCTCATTAGATACAGTTTATTAGTGTCCTCCTGAATTAACCCCTTCTACTTTGTTATTGCATCTGGCGTCCCTTATCGTGACAAATTGCCGGTGTAATAAGATTTTTTGGTTTGAAGAGGAGTGGAGGGCGAAAACCACATGTTTTAGGTTAGTTCTTGTATTTTTGGCTTATACACTCAGCAAAGCGAAACTTATACAGTGCATTCCTTTAATGTCCCTTCCGCCTCTTTTATTTTTAAACGGATCAATTTAGAAAGTTAAAACTTAAGAAAATTAAATTAATTTGTAAATTTTATATTTAGGCCCCGGATCTTCATTTTTTTAAGGCGGGGCCAAAATTGCTATCTGCCGCCCCCTCGGCCATTTTTCTTAGTGGAGCAAACAATAAATTTTTGGAGAAAAAATGAAGGCCAAAAAAAGGTAATCGTTTTTTAAATCGCACCCTCTTCCCATTACACCTTACACAGTAATATGTATAATACAGAAAAGTATTCAAAATGAAAAGCAGAAAGCAACTAAAAGAAGGGAACTAAAATAGTAATTTATGTAACAAATGCATAAAGTAATGCTTTTATTACGAATGGGAAGTTTGACAGCACGAGCCGTCAGGCGAGTGCGGCAATCGTATAAGTAAAAAGCACTTTATGCATGTGTTACATACTATGTTTTTTCGACGACCGTATACAAATTTCCCAAAATACAATTTTATATACATGTTTTATGTATCTAAACTTATTTATTTCAATTTTTGCAGCACAGCCATTATATTGCAACAAAAAATCATAGCCTTCTTATTTTTTAAGAGACTATTATTACATAACTATGAATTTATTATTTGATTTTACAAAATTGTATGTACTTACTTTATGTAGAAATAGTACTAAAACAGTATAAACTCCTTTTCAATTTCTTAGTCATTCAAATTCATTACTACTATTAATTTTCAATAATTTTAATTAAATTTATCTGCAAACTGTCAAATTTTAAAACTAGTGTCACATGAACGAAAAGAAATAATGACGAAATCAAAGGTACAGTGCTGTGGAGTGTGTTAACGAAGCAGCGTCGTCTATCTCGATTCGCAGGAGAGTTTCCGTGAAAAGAGGTTTTTCTTATCAAACTAACATCTGTTATAGTTTATTGTGCTTAGGTAAGTTGAGCATTAGCTTTTGTGTGATTTTACATTCATACAGCATACTGCTTTGATATATTCTATCAGGCTTGGTTTTTTTTTTGCTTTCTTTCATTTTTTATTCTTTGCTTTATCTCTGGCTTGCCAAACATAACAAAGGCTTTTTGGTAACAATATGAGTAATCCTGGGGGTAGGACCCCCGGGCTGTCTAAGACTTCTTTGTTGGAGAATTGTGCAAATATTAATGTTAATCCTAAAAATAAGAATCCGAATAACTCTAACCTCAATCCCAATAACGATAAAGAACAAAAACAAGAACAAAAAACAGAACAAAAACCCGTATTTTATAGCAAAACAGACCAGGGTCCATTTATAGTCTACTTGGAATCCACAGAAAATACAGGATTTAATATTGGAAAATTTAACACAATAAAGATAGCCAGAGAGATATTCAATTTAAACCTAAATGATGTAAAAAAATAAACAAAAAAGGATCCAACCGTTTATCAATCGAATTTACATCCTTTTTAAGTGCCAACAATTTTGTCAATAATGTAACCTTATTGAATAAAGGATACAAAATTTTCATCCCGTTTAACTTTGTTACCTCAAAGGGTTTAATTAGACAAGTAGATTCAGATATAAGTGAGGAGGAACTCATTAAATACAGTGAAACGTCGGGCGACGTAGAAATTTTAGCAGCGAGAAGATTAAATCGCAAAATAATTAACAAAGAAACAAAAGAAGTTTCTTTCCAACCAACAGGGTCAGTCTTACTCACATTCAGAGGGGTCTGCCTACCTAAATATGTAAGATTCTATGGTCTTGAGCACCCAGTTTGTGTTTATATATCCCCAGTAACACAATGCTTCAGATGCCTGAGATATGGGCACACAAGAAAAAACTGCAACGGAAAAGAAAAATGTTTCAACTGCGCGGAAGATTGTCACCTTAAAGAACAGCCAAAAGAGGAAGAATATCCATGTGTTACAAAATGCTTTTATTGCAAAAATGAACACAGAACAACTTCAAAAAAATTTCCCGAATTTACTAGACAAAAAAACATTAAGGAGCTAATGGCCTTTGAAAATATAACCTTTTTCGACGCTAATGATATTTGCAAAAAGAATTACCTAATAAAAGATCAATTTATTTATAACACAAAGGACTTCCCGGCAATCCAAAATAAAAACAAGGGATTAAATAATTCAAACACTTCTTCAACAAACACAATCGTTCCGGCTGAACGTAGAACACAAAACTTTAGAAATGCACCAGTAAAAAGATCCTTCCAACAAGTTGTTTCGACGGAAAAAAAAGAATAATACAAAAAGGATATAACAAGAGGCTTCATGAAGAAGCACTCAATTACCCGAACACGAGGCCTGAAAAGCAGAACCACACAACAAAGACAAACGTCTATGACTATCCATCTACATCATCCTTTTTTCCTTCATCCGAGAAAAATTTACCCATGCCTATTAATAGTGCACATTACCCAGCTTTTAATAACTCCAATGAAGAATTTGCTTACATAATACAAATATTAACTAACTCAAATGACGAGACTAGAAAAAATGTTAAAAATTTTCTGTCCAGTCCCACTCCGGGATCCCTGTACGGGGAGTCCGAAGAAGAAATGGACTCTACCTAACAAATAGCTTTTCCACCCCCAGCTTACAAAATGACCGAAAAAAATACTCTGAAGTTGATCCAGTGGAATATTCGCAGTGTCAAGTCAAACAGAAGTAACCTAATAAATATTATTTCCGAAAAGGACCCCGACCTTATATTTTTAAACGAGACTTGGCTTAAACCAACTCAGACATTTCATCTAAACTCTTACAACATTCTTCGCCAGGACAGGGAAGATGGATATGGCGGGATTGCAACTTGTATCAAGAAAAATTTAATTTACTATAAAACAAAAGAATATAACTCTGATGGCACACAATATATCAAAATAAAAATCTCCAACTTTCACTTAATAAATATTTATGCCCAGTCTAATAATAATATCAACAATGAATTGCTTCGCGACCTTATGGAGAACAGTGGTGCAGAGACCGAAAGGATTGTCCTGATGGGCGACCTTAACTGCCACCACTCCCTATGGGACTCGACCCCAACAAATCGAGGCGGAAGAATTCTAAGCGAATTTATCATGGACAACGACCTGGTGGTCCTAAATGATGGCTCTCCAACAAGGCTTACCAACCCGGATCATAATTGTAGTGCTGTTGATATAACTATTGTAAGCAACTCAATAGCTCTGGGCTGTGACTGGACAGTCCTGCAGGATTGTGCCAACAGCGACCATTTTCCCACCCTATTAAATCTAAATAATAACACAAATTTCCAATTTAAACAGGCAGTTACGGGAACATACAGTATAAGAAACTTTAAAAAGGCTGATTGGAATGCTTATAGTGACAAAATATTCTTGAAACTAACACTAGAAGAAACAAACTTAAACTATGACCAGCTATTTTCAATTATTAATAAGATATCAGAAGAAACTATACCAACTAAAACATGTGGACTAATACAAAAAACCAACAACCCTTGGTGGGACGAAGAATGTACAGCATGGATATCTGAAAGAAAACAAGCCATTTCCTTTTTCAAAAACTCACCTAACATAGAAAATTACATAAAAACCAAAAAAGCTATAGCGACAACGAGAAGAAATCTACAAAACAAAAAGAAACAAAAATTTAAAACCTTTTGTGAATCATTAAATAGAGACTCTAGTATTACCTACATATGGAATAAAATCAAAAAATTCTCTAATAACAGCAGAAATAAAACTAATTATATAATCTCTGATAACTTAAAAAAGAAATTCTCCTGAACATGTCATCAATAAACATACAACCAAACTTTCACCTATTAAACAAAAATACGGAAACCCCCTCTTTACCCTATACGAACTGTACAATGCCTTAGAGGATAAAAAATTATCGGCACCAGGCCTAGACGATATTTCATATGCCATGATTAAAAACCTACCAACCAAAGCCAAACAAATTCTGCTGGAAAATTATAATAATATGCTTCAGGACCTCATGCCTATACCTGGCTCTTGGAAGAAATATAATGTGATTAACCTACTAAAACCAAATAAAAATCCGGCGATAGCGAATAGCTATCGCTCCATAGTCTTATCATCATGCGCGTGTAAGACCCTCGAAATAATGATTAAAAATAGATTAGACTGGACCCTAGAACGTAAATCAACTTTTCACAATGAACATTCCGGGTTTCGTAAAGGCCGAGGTATTTATGACAATGCAGCTTTTTTATCAACATGTATATTTGACGCTTTTACTTCTTCAGAAACAGTACTAGCAGTTTTCTTGGATATAAAGGCCGCCTATGACAACGTAGACATATATAAACTGTACGACAAACTTAACAACCTAGAAGTGAATATAGAACTAAACAACTTAATACATAAAATCCTTAGAAATAGACTTTTATATACAAGAGGTGGGAATGGATCACTACTGGGACCATGGCTTGCAACAGCGGGAATCCCTCAGGGTTCACCCCTAAGCACAATTTTATTTAACATTTATATCCATGACCTATATGACCTAGATTTAGGGGACACAAAACTAATTGGATATGCTGATGATCTGGTAATATTTACAAAGGGCAAAAATGTGACGTCAATGGCTGGAAAGATAGAAAGAGCACTAAATAAGATAAACAGATTCCTAAATCAGCACAACTTATCAATATCTTGGGAAAAAACTGAAGCAATGTGGTTCACAAAAGGAAAACGTAAAAATGAAGCCCCAATTATCGCATTAAACAACCACCACATTCAATACAAAAAACAGGTCAAATATCTGGGAATCTACTTTCACCAAAATTTAAAATGGGACTTTCACATCCAGTACACAGTCAATAAAGCAAAGAAGGCCATAAATGTATTAAAGGCACTTTGCAGGGTATGGTGGGGTGCAGACCCGACTGTTCTGCTGACCGCCTTTCATGCATTAATAGTATCACATCTAGATTTTGGATCGATTCTATTCAAACCAACCAACCAAAATAGCCTTAATAAACTAAACATTGTATTCTATGAGGGCCTTCGAATTTGTATGGGATGCATGAAATCAACACCAAGAGCCGCACTACTAGCAGAGGCCTCTACGGTCGACCTGGAACAGAGACGCATACTACTAGCCACCAAATTTATTTCAAGGAAAATTAACCTTCAAAACCACCCACTCATTAACATTATTCTTAACATTCGAAGAAAATTATTAGCAGGACCTGTATCTCAAAGACAAGAATCTAAAATACCATACCTCGTAGCATCTATTTATCATTTTCTACCATACTTTAAAAAAATTTACAGAAGTCAGAATCTTATATGTTACGAAACAGATTTTAAAGTACTAAATGTCCCGTTAAAAGAATTTGACTGTCAACTTACAAAAAGTGAATCCATGATTAAAGAAAAATTCTTACTAGCTACTGAAAAACTGAAAAACACAGCCTTTACATTTATATACACAGACGCATCAAAAAAGGATAACAGGGTGGGCTTCGGAATAACCATACCCGATTTACAATATAAATTTTCGTCAAAACTACCCGACTGCCTTTCCATATGCAAAGCAGAGATAGTGGCCATTCATGACGCCGCTAAACTAGCAATAGACAAACAACTGAAAAAAGTAATCATTTTCTCGGACTCCAAAAGTGCCATTCAAAAAATAAATAAATACCACTTGAAAGCTTCAAGCGATTATTGGACCATCAGGACAAAGAGATTAATTAGCCAAGCAAACGACAACGGCTATGATATAAGATTGTCATGGATTCCGGGTCATGCCGGCATCATGGGCAACACGGAGGCAGACACCTTGGCCAACATAGGAAAAAATCTAAATACAGTCGAACTTCTATAAGTCGAACTTCAATATCTCGAATTTTCGATAACTCGAATTAAATTGGTTGGCAACAGCGCCAGTAGTAAATATTACGTGTAATTTTTACTTGATAACTCGAACTTCTATAACTCGACTATCTTGATAACTCGAACTAAATATTTGGCAACGCCCTCGATAAGTCGAATTTTTCAGGGAATCCCCTAAATACGGATGTTTATATGGGCTTGTTTAGTGTCGGAGGCAGTTCCGTTTCTGCGTTGAGAGGTTTCACAACTATACTGTGGTTTTTTATTGTTAACAAGATGTTACTAAAACGTACTTTAAAGACGTTATCAATTGACGAAAAATAAAAATTAATAAAAGAAGTGGAAAGTGGTGCACGAATAAAAGATGTGGCTATAAAGTATGGTGTTCCTGCGAATACTGTTTCTACTATTTTAAAAAACAAAGAAGCAATTACATCAGCTTTAGAAAGTGGTGGTGCAAGTGGTAGTTCAAAGAGGCTTAAAAACGTCGTATCCAAATGTGGACCTAGCCGTTTTGGAATGGTTTAAGTCAGCAAGAAGACAAAACTTACCTGTATCAGGCCGATTAATTAAAGAAAAAGCGTTTGAATTTGGCCAAAAACTAGGAGAACCAAATTTTAAGGCAAGCACGGGATGGTTAGATAATTGGAAGCGAAGGTATGTGTACATAACTTATTTATTTTTCAGTGCGATTTAAGTTTTGCTTTTTATTTTAAGGTGTGTCGTTGGTCATAAAAAGGCTTGCGGAGAAAGCAATGATGTTAGTGACGAGGATTGCATTAAATGGCAGCATGATGTTTTACCTAACTTGTTAAAAGAATATGAACCATGTAATGTATTTAATGCAGATGAAACAGGTCTATTCTTTAAAAGTCTTCCAGATAACACTTTAACTTTCAAAGATCAGAAGTGCCATGGAGGAAAGCATACCAAACAATGAGTTACATTAATGGTCGGTGCAAACATGGATGGATCAGAAAAATTAAAATTGCTTTTGATAGGCAAAAGTAAAGTACCTCGTTGTTTTCGACGTATTAAATGGTTACCTTTAGCCTATAAGGCAAATTTAAAGGCATGGATGCATGCATGCACTTTTTGCAGAATGGCTGTTAAAACTAGATAAGCAATTTGGAATAAATAAAAGAAAAATTCTTTTGTTTGTTGACAACTGCCCGGCCCATCCTAAAGAAATCGAAAAACAGTTAAAATTTATCAAACTTGCGTTTTCCCCCAAATATGACATCAAAGTTACAACCACTAGATCAGGATGTTATAAAAAATTAAAAATGCCATTATCGCCGTAGAATTTTGAAAAAAACTCTTAAATGTTTTTGGAAGAAAACAAGAAAGTTGACATTTCATTAATGGACTGCGTTGATGAGATAACCAATGCATGACATATTAATGTTAAACCGGAAACCATTTCAAATTGTTTTAAAAAAGCAGGCTTTGGTATGTTCTCCGAATGGGAAGAAGAAGATGAAATTCCTTTATTTTTTTAAGAGAACGTTTGAGAGAAAATAATGAAGAAGAAACACAATTTGAAATAGAATACGATGCGTGGACAAATTTTAAAACCATACCAGATGTTACTTTTAACGACTTCTTGCAGGTGGATGATGACATTATTACTTTAGAATTTCCTACAGATCTTTGCAGCTTAGTAGTGAAGAAGACAGCGAAAATGATATGAATGATGGTGATTTAGAGGATGAGGTACAACAACCGCCTTCAAATGAGATGGTCACAAATTCATTAAGTATTTTGCGTTCGTACCTAAAAAGCAATGAAAATACAACCGATTCGTTGTACAATAGTTTAAATAACATCAAAGTGTTTTTTGAAAACCTAAATAAAAAATCGTCACGTCAATCACAAATAACTGACTATTTTAAAAAACCGGAATAATAAAAAATACATGCATACATTTCTAATACATATGTATATGTATTTTTATAAAAAAAAATATGAAACATGTGTATTTTTAGTACTTTTGTAAAAAACTTTACATATATTTTGGTATACATTTTTGATCTATAAGTACATATATATGTATTATGTATTATCATATCCATATCCATAATATTATTATGTGTTTTATTTGATAACTCGAAGTCTTGATAAGTCGAATTATTTTTCTGTCAAGTCGCGGTTCGAGTTATCGAAGTTTGACTGTATCCCTAAAACAATGCAGTTAGATGCTCAAGAAGTTTTTAACAAAATCAAAAACGAACTGCGTCAAAATTTCAAAACAAAATGGAAAACTTTAGTACAGAATAAACATTATAACTATTTCAAAATACAAACTGATTTTCCTGGTAAAAAATGGTTTTCTTCCCTACAATTCAAAGACAGACGACATATTACCACTATAATCAGAATGCGTACGGGTCACGTTCTTACTAACGAATTTTTACATAAAATTAAAGTCAAAGATGATCCTTATTGTGAATGTGGTAGAGTTGAAGATTTGAATCACATACTTTTGAATGCCCAATAAATTTTATACCTACTCTTGAATTATATAAAGAATTTACTAAAATGAATTTTCCAACACCGATGTCCATACAGACAGTTTTGGCAAACCATCTAAATAACGACTCTATTAATATGATCATGGCTTTTTTAGCAATAAATAAAATAAAATTGTAATGCTCAGCTTAACATTTTTACAGATCCTTTTATCCCTTCTTTGTGTGTGTTTTTGCCTATTGTACATACCTTTGTAGTGTTGTCATAACTAATAATAACCTCACATACATCAGTCATTTTATAAGCTATCAATTTAAAAAATTTGCTCCACAGCACTTTCAGATATATCCAAGAAAGAAAAAGTCGAGGGCTTCAATATGGTCTAGAACCAGATAACATTGGAGTCTTCACCAGATCGAGCTGGCGATTGCCTAGCAGCAAAGCCATCCCAACCCAAGCAAGCAAGCAAATCAAAGGTAACTTGACCGTTTGGTTCAGTTGATGTCGCGTTTACGGATACATTGAATAAATTGATATTTAAGTTTATTGTAGTAAACATTGAAACATAACACTAATTCAAAGTGTAAAAAAAAGCTTCGAGGTGTTAAAAAAGTTACTTTTTTCAACACTTTATGTACTGTACTAAAATGGAGTACTTTACTTTCATGTTAACGATTAAAAAAGCATTTTTTAACGGTCGTGGAAAAAAAAGGTTATCGCCTTTTCAATCGCGTGCTTCTTCCCATCACTTGGCGCTCTATCTATAATCTATAAGCAAATACAGACTAGTATCCCAAATGAACAGTGAAGAGCAAAAAAGTCCTTTGCAGATTCTAAAATTTTAAGACAAAAGTACATTTTTTAAATACCGGCAGAGGGCACTTTACCTAAAACTTAAAATTTATTTACATTATAACTTTTTATTTTGACAGATACCGCAAAGCTGGGGGCGCCATTTTATAGACAATCAAAAACTTAAAAAATAAGGTATTTTTTATTAAAGTCGATAAACCTCACCGTTTAGGCACCAATAGACATCAAAGTTTTCATCAATTTCAATCAAATTACCTACATACATATAGGGTGTCCAGTAACTCAACCGACAAACTTTACGG
The DNA here is from genome assembly GCA_014170235.1 of Listronotus bonariensis. Taxonomy (NCBI): domain Eukaryota; kingdom Metazoa; phylum Arthropoda; class Insecta; order Coleoptera; family Curculionidae; genus Listronotus; species Listronotus bonariensis. The sequence continues at coordinate 107,589 of JACEGR010000742.1, read as the reverse complement.
GGCGATTCTACAACAGTAAATAAGAAAAAAATCCATATAAACATATGTCCTAAACGTCCTAGTTTTTGAAATACGGGGTGTTAAAAATTAATTATTTTTTTTTAATTTTAGGATCATCACTGAGAAAATTATAGATTATAATTTTAATTCAAATGACACCGGAGTTGTCTTTAAATTTAAAATGTTTTAGTAAAGACAACTTCGAATATTTACCCATAGCTAATAATACAACTGGATAATTTAGTATTTGCCTATAAACAAGGTGTTCACCTATTAAAAATACATAAATAAACGAGAGTTTTTTTTTTTAATTTAAGATAGCCAATTGGTGTATTTTAGCTCGAAGAATTTGGACATCGTAAAAGAAAAACAATTGCATGAAAAACAAAAGACTAACGCCATAAATGTTGCGTATTTAAATGAAGCACCCTTTCTATTATAACATTTTTGGATTCTAAAAAACACTTAGAATTAACCATAGAAGAATCCAAAAATGTTATACTAAATAGGGTGTTTCATTTCAAAAAAGATGGCGTTAGACTTTTTTGTGCAATTGTTTATGTATTGCGATTTTTAAATTCTCACAGCTAAAATGCATCGATTGGCTATTTTATATTTTTTAAAAAATGCGTGGAAAATCAGAAAATAATCCATTTTCTCTTAAATGGAATACCCTCTACCATATGCCATTTTTGTCTTGTAGCGTCTGGTTTTATTTAGTATACGTCAAATTTTTTACGTTTCTTTATGCTTGTTTTTTTTCCACTTTATCCCCCTAATAATTTCTGGCGCTTCCTTTGACTTTCCTACCTATACCAAAAAGCTGGCGTCGCCAGTACGCTAACTCATAACGTATACCTTGTTAATATGGCCTTGTTTTACTTAGATCAAAAATACCAAAAGCAAAAAAGTTGAGACGCCGACGTTATAAAGAAATTCAAAGTAGTGGGAGTGGGGCCCTCTAGTTAACACATAAAAATTAATATAGAATCTGATTTTTTATGTCAAAGAACCCTAAGATGCAGAGATTTATTAAAATATTTAAATCATCTCAAGTATAATCAAATTTATTTTTTTATTTGATACCCTGCGGGTCTATTCTCCAATTCACTTCGCAATGTCTCATACGTGATTAAAAAATCGGTATTTTATGCGAGTTTATATCAGTAACAAATATGACTCAGGGTATTCGAGATTAAATAATCGTCGGTCTGTATTTTCTTTAGTTCCTCTATGTACCCTAACTCTCTAGTAAAGCCTTTCTTTTTTGTTACAGTATAAATCTTAAAAAAAGGAATATATTTTTTTATAATATATACTTGGACAATCCATCACGAATACGCCAAAATACTACCGTACCGTGGGTGTCTTAAGCGAGGTAAGAGGGAGTTTGTTGACACGGGATTTAAATACTTAAAGATTTTGGGGGAGGGGAGAGAAAAGAATTCCGCGGGCTGCAGGTTCCACATTCTAGAAACTCTAGGGATAAAAGAACGAGCATAGTGTTCAAGGCCGGTCCAGTTATACCGTATAGGGATGCATACGTACGGCACCACGACTTTCTCTGTTAGAAAGCGTGAGTGAAGGAATTACACACTTAACAATTCTCTAGACCAAAAGCCACGGAAGTATCTATAAAAGAGCTAAGTCCCCACAGGCACCAGAGGGAAACATTTCTGTAAGTGAAGGATCATTAATGAGGCGAACCGCTCTTTTTTGCAATATTGCATAGTACCTAATGATGTTATTTCAGCTCAGGGCCGATCCTAGCGGGGGCGAAACAGGCACGACACGTGGGCGGCTAAATTTAGGGGCGGTTTTTTAATAATTACCTAAGTGTTGTGAAGTGGCGCTACTTACAAAAATAAGGTACCTAAGTTATATAGTATCTAGTATGGTATAGTAGTTTTTGCTTTATCTGAAATAATAAAATCGTAATTAAAAATCGCCGTATAATATACAGGAGTCAGAAATAGTATATTACATTACAAGTGTGGAAAATGACACATTTCACACGAGTGTGAATATTGTAGCACGAGGCGTTAGCCGGGTGCGACAAACCCACGAGTGTAAGAACGTCATTTTCACACGAGTACTGTACACTATTTTTCCTACGACCACAAATTATTCACCAAAAAAAAAAAAAATTAAAGTTTGACTGTTCAGAAAAATAAAAAACAATTGAGAACTTTGCAACACTAGGGTGATATTTACTTTGCAACACTAGTGTGATATATACTTTTCCTCACTGCTATATTATACTGTTTTGACAATATTTTTACATCGAAAATCACCTACCTAGAAGCATTATATAACTTTTATCATTTTGGAATTTAAAAGGCCCTCACTTAATAAAAATTGTATGGTTTTGTTAGGTAATAACGGTAATAGTTTAATACGGTTTTCTGCTATTATAAGGGTTTTTTAAAAATTATCGATTCTTACATATTTTAGACACTCTTCTAAATTAAACGTAAGTGGCGCATATCCAAAATATTCCGTTTTTTTAAATATCAGTAAATAAACTTACGGGACCGGGGAGTGAAAAGGGGTGCTGGGTGGGGTAAAATTGGTAAAACGAGTTAATGAAACTGAACATCACATGTAAAATTAAGTAAAAATAACAGTTTTTGCCTCATATTTTTAAGAAAAAATATAAAAAATATGAAAATTGTAAATGCATAACCTAAAGTCCTAAAAGTAAGAAAAAAACGACTACCAAACGTCAGCTACCATGCAAAATATGAAAAGCATTTATGGAATGAATTTGGCAACGTTGGAAGGGTCTGATTCTATTTATGAATGGATAAAAGAAAGTGGATTCATAAAGTGTGTATTAGCCTTAGGTTTAATAAGGGATTAAAAAAATAATAACTAGTTGTTTGAGTACACGAAGAAAGCTAGAAAGGAATTTGATCTATAGGCTTTTTTTCTCTGGCGCTTTAGGTCGAACGGTCAAGCGGCAAGGCTGCCTCTATAAAGTGCGTGCTCAAAGGTAGAAAGGAGATTTTTAATTTGATCTACTTACCTGACAACACTGTTCCAGTCAGTGAAAGTTGTTTTTTGTGGTTATGTCTATTTTTGTTTATGTTTTTATTTTTAATAAATTTTATTATTATCCTTTTAATATTGGAAGAAAGCTTATACTGTGTAGTAACTTAACGTCAATAAGATGATTTTCGCTAATTTGGGTTCTACCGTTTAAGGTAAATAAAAAGTTTTTTTACTGTCACTACAATAAATATGTCACGTGCAAAACCAATAGCAGTTTTTAGAATGACATCCTAATATGTATCACACGAGTGTTGTAAAGTACTTTGCAACACTAGTGCTGTAAAGTACTTTGCAACACTAGTGTGATATAACGCATTTTCTATGCATGAAATCAGTGTGCTATTTGCTATTTTCACAAGTGGTCGTAAGAAAAATATATTTTTTAAGCTGTTTAATTAAATACCATAAAACAGTAGCTCATAAGAAAAGTATGTTTTTTTTAATGTTTAGGCTTCTGCGGAATATTAAGATTACATGCGAAAAAAATGTTTTTTAAATATTTTACAGTGCAACTTTAAGGGCTAATTCTACAATAAAAAATAAACTTTCTATTAGAATATGTCAGAGTTTTTGAACTACGGAGTGTTAAAATTTTTAAATAATTAATATTGTTTCTTTTTTGTAATAACTGTTATTCCATTTCAGATATTTTTAAAAAATTTGTGGACGCCTTCTATGCACCAAAAGACATTTCTTGCCATACAAGAAAAAAAAAATATTACCGGTGTCGTCCATGAGAGGTTTAAGGTAAATATTTTTTAATAAAAAAATGCTACGCCACTGCATTTTTCTAAAAAAAAACTTTATCAAATTTTAAAAGGTTTGGAACAAATTTATTTTCTTGACTTTTTTGTATTTGATGCACGATTTTTCCGTATATAAATAAAAACCATTTTTCGGCATGGTCAGATTCCAATCAAATTGAAAAATAAATAAGAAAGGTGATTTTTTACTGTAAAACTTGATATTTTTTATACGAAATGATCATGCCGAATAGTAAAGGGATCAAATTTGTTCCAAACCTAATTAGAATTTCAAGGAATATTTTTATTTTAGAAAAATGCATGGTACATTTTTTATTAAAATATATTTACCCTAGACCCCAGGACGCCACAATTAATTGTTTTCTTGTACGCCAAAAAATGTATTTTGGGATATAGGAGGCGTCGCATAATTTTTAAAAATATTAACTATCGAATGGGTATAAAAGTTATTACAAAAAAAATATTTGACACCCTGTAGTTCAAAAACTAAGACGTTTAGGACATATGTTTATATGAAGTTTTTCTCATATTTTATTGTAGAATTAGCCATTCAAGTTTGTCGGATGAGTTGTAAAACACCCTGTATAAGATAAATTTGATAATTTTTTATACTGTACAGGGTGAGTCAACAATAGAGTAAAGTTCATTATTTCATTGGTTTCAAAAGTTATGAGAAAATAGTAAATACAAAAGATGTAAAGATTCTTAGGATGAACAATTTAAAATTATTTTAAAGTATATAGAGTGGCTCAAAAAAGCGTGACAAATAAAACATAATTTTTTTAAATGAAACACCCTATTTATAAATTTTGTTTTGAATTCCTCTTAAAATTCTTCAACTTTTTATTTATAATAATGCATACCTAAACCCAATAGTTTTTCCATCATTTCAATTTTTGTAAAAAGAAAATAATTTTCACACTTGCAAAAAAATTACGATAGCGCCATTATTTTTGAAGGTAGATCACTCATATTTGATATTAGCGTTATTCGAAGATGACGTAAAAGATATATGCAACGGAATTTTACATAGATGCTACAGGGTGTTCAAAATAAACGAATATATTTGGATCATTTTAAATTGAAAAATCTCGATTTTTTTAAATGGCGCACCATATATATTATTATTTTTCTGAAAGATCTTACAAAAACCCACAACTTTTATTAAGTATGTCATATACCTATTTTTAATACTTTGCGATTTATTTTAACTTTTCCAATATTTACCCTTCTTTCTGCCTAAGACTATTGCTATAACATTAGTTGGCCATGACAAAATGACATTGTCAAATTTTCTAGAACTTCTAGACCGCGATTTTGAACAAAGAGTAAACTTCTGCACCGTTATAAATGAAGCATTAGAGGCCGATCCAAATTTTTTGTCTAAAATAATGTTTTCCGATGAAGCTACTTTTCGCAGTAATGGTGCAGTTAATCGTCATAACATGCACTATTATTCAACAGTTAATCCAGTCTGGGTACGGGAAGTGCAAAACCAAAACCATTGGTTACTTAATGTGTGGTGTGGAATAGTTGGAGAAACAACCCTGTATAGAAAGGTCGGCTTAAAAGCTGTAAAAAATACCACATTATTTAATATATTTAATTTGTCATAGTTTCGGAAATATAGCCATTGTCAGGAATTCGCATGGCAATGGCATTTTTTAAATAAAACAATCTGTATATTTTATCACCATTAGAAATACATTTTACAGACATTTAAAAATTTACCACATTTAAAATTATTTTTTCTACCAGTTTCGAAAATATGTGCTTCTAAATCTGCTCTTGTATTTTTTAAATTTTTATTTTCATATTTCAAAAACTATTAAAAATAGATATTTTAAATGTAGAATTTTTATAGCTTTAAAGGAGGCCTTATTATATATATTAATATATAAGGTTATAACTTTAAAATAAAAGTCAATGGAACAAATATACGACCGCCACTGAATTATAAATTAAACCCAACTTTATGTTAGAACTTTAAAATAAAAGTCAATGGAAAAAATATACGACCGCTACTGAATTATAAATTAAAATCAATAAAACTTTTCCATTTACACCTTTTTCTATCTCTAACTTCAAGCTAGTTATGGCCAAATTGACAAAATTAAAAAAAAACACCCCGTATCTTCAAAACGAATCAAGTTAGTCATGATTTAGTTTCACCACTGAATTTGTTTTAAAAATTAATATCGAGATTTTGTAATGAGAATTGTTTTATCTTTTTTACTTTTCACTATACCCTGTAAGGTCAACGAAGAGGCGTTACCTTGTACAATTAAATAGTTTTAAGAAATACTTTTTTTTAATTTACTGACTTTTTAAAATATTGAAAAGTCAATTTGTAGTACACATTATGTGGAGATTTTTATGAACGGTACCTACTATTAAAGATAACAGAAACTTCTCTGACAAATAACTTTTTGAAAATATAAAAAATAAAAATTTTACAGGTATAATGAAGGTAAAAAGTAAAAGTAGCGATCTTTTTTATTTGTTTTTTTTTTGGGCAGTATTTATAAGGGCGGCCAGTTTTATTTTGAAAATGGGCGGCCGAGGGTCTAGAATCGGCCCTGTTTCAGATGCTTCAACAATTAATGTAATTTTAGTAAAACAACCACCAGTGTTGGATGTATCAGCAGGCTGAGTAGGCTGGAGCATAGGGCGGCAGTTTTACTTCATAAATTGTTTCGACTTAGAAACATTGTAGAAGTAGAAAAATGAAAGTGAGACCGTTTTTTGCTCTTCAAATTTTTTCCCTCACCAAAAAATTAGGGTCGGCAAAAATGATTAGTCTACGGGCGGCAAATATGTAAATCCGCCACTGACAACCACTGAATATTCGAAGACACATATTTCTGAAGCTCTTCCGCTGCACATGTTACCAACCGAAAATACCTAATAAATAATACACATGTTATTGACGCGTTTCTGCTAATGAAGCTATTAGGGAAATTAGTGCTAATAGTTCCGACAAAATATCCGCATTTTAGAGTCATGCATATTTTATAATGATGGCCGCATAATGGGAGAACAGGTGCCATTGAAAATATTATTTACTGATTTAGGACGGGTATATTGAATTTGATGGTTTGGCCGGATTTGTTGTTGACTATCGTAGAATATTTATAGTTCACTCAATAAAGTTGGTTAATGGTGTGCAGCTGCAAAACTTAATGCATTATTTAAGAATTGCCTGGTCCAATGTTCTTTTATAACTTATTAATGGCTTAAACTGTATATACTAACATAGTAAGGAAACAACAGCTGTTAAAAAACACAAAAATACATAAAAGTACATTTAAATTAAAACGAGCCGCCCTATATAATTACATTATTTATACAAATACAATTACAAGGTCCGGCAATAGGTTGAATGCTTTTATTGGGCTACTGTGAATGTACCAAAAATATATTTTGACTTATTGTCACTAAACTTAAAAACATAATTCTGGAAATTAATTGAAACATGTTTAGTTCACAAAAATCACACCGCCTTCTTTAATGCATTGCTGCAAATAGGAGTGGACAAGGCGCATAACACGAGTGGGCTAATCTGCTTCCATGTTTATGGAATGTATTGAAATGTTTGAGGACGAGTAGAAAACACTTCAGGCTTTGCATTCCTTGTTGGAACGTTAGCACGCACTGGCAAATTAAATTTACGTCAAAAGATTCTCTGAGTTTGCACAATGGACAGCGTCAGGATAAACAATTTTACAGCAAAGATCCATTGATTGTTTCGCCAATTTGCCATTGTAATACAACATCTTTACCAGTAAACTTTATTTTTATCACTATTTGATGTTTGTCAAATAAACAATATTTCCATCTCCAATCTTTTTAAAATAGTTTAATCCTATTGCCGGACCTTGTTTAAAAAAAACTTTTGAACAGTCAATTTTTTATTTTTGAGGGACATAAGTTTGTGTCAAAATTTACTAGTTAAAGGTTACCATATTCCCCACAAACAGAAACGTCAAAAAGTTTAAAGGAAGAAGAAAGGAGGTGTCTCGAACCCTTTTTAAGAAAACAGTTTAGTAAATTATATAACTCGTTTTGCTATTAAAATTTCGAAAAAACTTTAAATAAGCTAATTGTGTAGTTTTTTTCAGTAGAATGTCATTGTGTAAAAGGTGGTTTTTATGTTAAGCAGTTTTTGAGAAAACTAAGAAACCAAATATTGCGCAAAGGTATAACTGAACATGAAGAATTTTAGTACGGGGGTGTGACTGGTTGTTTTAAATTCAGTAATTGCATTTGCGATTTATTAAAATTAAATTTCCTTATTCCCTTTTATTGACTACTTTTTAAATAATCTTGAAATCGTCGCAAAAATATTATTCATACATTTAGGTCCAGTTTTACCTCTGTACTAATTTTGACGAATATTGGTTTCATCGTTTTTTAGATAATTGACCATGCCTAGTAGTTTTTGTATATTGATTTTGAAAATAGCACGAAAATTGACAGGAGTAAAATAACTTTAATTTAAGGACATAATAAGTGGGGCGGTTCGAGGAAAAGTGCCGCCTGGGGCTGTTACAATTAAGCCGCCCCTACAAGGAAATAAAACTTGAGCTTCAAAATTTTTACAGAGCAAAAATAAGGCCCTTTCCTCTATTTTTTTATTTCTAAAATAGACTTAATTCACTTATTCATCTTTTTTCATACATATTTTTACAGAGCAAAAAAAAAACAAAAAAATGGGGCTCCACTACTTTACATTTTAAAGAGGATCATTTTGCCGCCCCTTTATCGGCTCACCCCTCGGGCCGGTCTTGATAATAAGGTTAATACAAGCAATTGATTACAAAAATTAAAAAGAAAAGGTATTCTATTTAAAATTTGAAAATTCCCAAACCTACAGAAAAAAATATAAGCTTGGCAACCCTGCAAATACAATTTTTAAAAAATTTTTTATTCAGTTACCTCTTGGCACAAAATTTGATTAGTTCTGGTTAAGAGATTTTTCACCAAAACTGGTTTTTGTCTATTTTTTCTATTTCACCCACAAAAAGAGGCAACTTTATACACCGATTTTCAAATAGAGAATCAGACAATTTAATTATGTACAACATATTTTCCTATTAGACTTAAATTATTCTCACTGGCGGCACAAACATAAAAAATAAAAAAACAATTTTTTATATTTCAGATTAAAAATGGAAAACGGTTGAATATTTTCTATTTCTTGGTATGGTATTTAAAATTCTTTGGAGAAACATTGTGGCTAGGCCACATAAGTCAAAGCTGATCACGCTCTGTGCGTTACCGTAAGCGTAAATAATTAGCCATCCATTTTTTTAACTATCAACTAAACTCACACATGATAGGTTCTGAACTATAAATTTAATTTGGGTTTGCATTTTTGCAAAATTTGATCAAATTTACTAAAAAAACATCAACAGAGGATTCGCTTTAGAAATTTGGATTTTTTTTTGGGGGGATCCAAAAAATCTTTCATTTTTCAAATTTCATTTCTTTTACCAAACTGCATTTTTTCTGGTATATATAAATTTGGTGTGGGTCCCAGTTCCAGTTTTTCGATATAGTACTTAGAAAATATTATTTTCCTACGACTACTTGTGAAAATAGCAAATAGCACACTGGTTTCATGCATAGAAAATGCGTTATATCACACTAGTGTTGCAAAGTACTTTACAGCACTGGTGTCGCAAAGTACTTTACAACACTCTTGTGATATATATTATGATGTCATTTTAAAAACTGCTATTGGTTTTGCAAGTGACATATTTATTGTAGTGACAGTAAAAAACCTTTTACTTACCTTAAACAGTAGAACCCAAATTACCGAAAATTATCTTATTAACGTTAAGTTACTACACAATATAAGCTTTCTTCTAATATTGAAAAGAGTAATAATAAAATTTCCGAAAAATAAAAATATAAACAAAAATAGAGATAACCACAAAAACAACCTTCACTGACTACTCGCTCAGTAGCACAGTGTTGTCAGGTAGGTAGATCAATTTAAAAATCTTCCTTCTACCTTGGAGCACGCACCTTATAGAGGCAGCCTTGCCGCTTGACCGTTTGACCTAAAGCGCCAGAAAAAACAAACTCCTATAGATCAAATTCCTTTCTCTCTTTCATCGTGTACTCAAACAACTAGTTAAATCTTTTTTATCCCTAATTAAACCTAAGGCTAATACACACTTTATGAATCCACTTTTTTTATCCATTCATAAAAAGAATCAGACCCTTCCGACATATTTTGCATGGTAACTGACGTTTGGTAGTCGACTTTTTTACTTTTAGGACTTTAGGTTATGCATTTACAATTTTCACATTTTTTATATTTTTTCTTAAAAATATAAGGAAAAACTGTAATTTTTACTTAATTTTACATGTGATGTTCAGTTTCATTAACTCGTTGTACCAATTTTACCCCACCCAGCACCCCTTTTCACTCCCCGGTCCCGTAAGTTTTTTACTGATATTTTTTAAAAAACGGAATATTTTGGATATGCGTCACTTACGTTTTATTAAGAAGAGTGTCTAAAATATGTAAGTATTACCGTTATTACCTAACAAAACCATACAATTTTTATTAAATGGGGGCTTTTTAAATTCCAAAATGATAAAAGTTATATAATGCTTCTAGGTAGGTGATTTTCGATGTAAAAATATTGTCAAAACAGTATAATAGAGCAGTGAGGAAAAGTACATATCACACTAGTGTTGCAAAGTAAATATCACCCTAGTGTTGCAAAGTTCTCAATTGTTTTTTATTTTTTCTGTAAAGACAAACTTTATTTTTTTGGTGAATAATTTGTGGTCGTAGGAAAAATAGTGGACAGTACTCGTGTGAAAATGACTTTCTTACACTCGTGGGTTTGTCGCACTCGGCTAACGCCTCGTGCTACAATATTCCCACTCGTGTGAAATTAGTCGTTTTCCACACTTGTAATGTAATATACTATTACGCCAGTGATAGTATTTCAGTAGGACCTCTATTTTTCCTTACTTTTAATTTGTTTAAAAATATCACCAGTTATTAATAAAATAGGCGAAAGTACATGGTAATGCTAAAAGCTCTGCATTTTCCAGGAAATGTAAACTGTCCATTATGAAATTCCTAGTAGATTTTGGAAATGCTTTTATTAGACAGGTAAAATGTATGTTTATAAATAATTTACGTTTCTCTTGCCTGTTCCAGTCAGTTTTAAACTTCAGGAGTTAAGCAGTTGTAACATTACACTTAAAACTTGCTTTATTCGCTTTTATAAAATATTATTTGAAAATGGCGTTTTAATTGCTTTTATGATAATATCGACATTAAGTTCTTTATACATTTTAGAAATAAAGGGTTAAGTAAAAGGATATAAGGTATAAAAATATGTTTTTTATTTGATGATTTTTTAAAACAGTATATTATTAGTTAACTTTTTATTTTTAACTTAATTTTAACTTGACAACGGTGGCAGACTGCCGCCGAAACGTCGTTTTTAAATTTTTTTTGGGGGTTTTTGGAGGGTTTTTCTATATTTTGTTTTAGGCGACCAGCTAGTTCATAGAGATCAATAGAGCTGAGCAGAGTCAGCTCGCTATACCCGGGACCACAACCTAAATGGTCCCATTCTTTCTAGATAGACTTTTGCGAGTACCAAACAAAAGACCATTGAATAAATAAATCCGCCTGACCAATATAGAGCATATCCTTAATATAATTTGCTGTTTTTTCTAAAATTAAAAATTTACTGACATTTAGATAAAATATTGCAAATTTCAAGGAATCGTCTACCCCTTATTTTTTAATATAACCTATAAAGATACTTCTACATTAAATACAAATTTATACGCCTGTTTTCCAAAATTCCTAAAATATTTTCTAATAAACTTTTATAACATCTATGTTCCAGCGTGGAAAAACATTTTAAATTATTTATTGCGAGTATATCGAAGCCGCAAGATGTTTTTCTCAGTATTTACGAGAAAGTTCACAGGCCTCGCTTTCAAATTCAGGAAGTTTAGAAAATAAGCTCACCCTGATCCTTGGAAACACGTACATACAACTATAAATCTGCTTTTTCACCCCTCATAGCTCGAAAGTTTTTACGAGGGGAAAAAAATTAAATGGCAACAACTGATGTGATCATAAAAACAATATTAATTTTTTATTTGTTTTTGTTTGATATCTTATATACACGCACATCCGTTACATAAATCAAAAAATAAACTTCTTTTGGGATTAACGTTATATTTGAAATAATTTATTATTTAAGAGAAGTTCAGTTCTATAAAAAAATACGTTTACTTTTAAACTTCAGTAAAAACTACGTTGAAAAGTAAGCAGGATAAAACGGTGAAACAACTGCTTTATAAAGATGAAACAACTGCTTTACAAAAGTTAGAAACAATTGAAATTTTTCTGGTCATCGGCAACGAGACACAATGCGTTTCGGGACAAAAATCTTATCAGTCTTATAGCACTAAAATAGTTTTGTTGTTGTATACAGCGTGTCCACTTAAATTCGCACCATATAAAAAACTTTTATTTTGAATTTTCCGAAAAAAAAGTTATTCTTAATAAAAAGTGTTGCATGGCCTAAAACCCAAAATGCAATTATAAAATATTAATTTTTGCAGTGGTATACGGAGTATATTAAAAAATATAAATTTTGCTTAAGAGGAAAGTACAGATGCTTTTTATAAGATCGAAAATTTATATAAGGAAAAATGTTTGGGATTAAAAACACCTTTTAAATATGCAAATTTATTGTTTATTTAAAAGAAAAACTTTTTAACATTTTTTCTGCAATAACGAGCGTTTCTGTGACTATTCGCTGTTTTTCGCAGTTCTTAAGCTTTCTTTACATTATAACACTTTAAAATAAGTATGCACTAATTTATAAACTTAAGTTTTACCCTTAACGCATAAAAAATTGATGAAAAAAAAACAATGTTATTTTTATTTTTAATCCTAAACATCTTTTCTTTATAAAGATTTTTCGATATTATGAAAAATACGGGTACTTTCCTCTTGATTAAAATTTATACCACGCACATACCTCGTATACCAACTGCAAAAAAAAATGTCTGATAATTGCAGTTTTAGTTGTAGACCATGGAAAACTTTTTATAAGGAATAACTTTTTTGTAAAATTAATAATAAAATAGTTTTCCATATAGTGCGAACTTAAGTAGACACGCTATATAATTGGGTAGGGAATCATGCTCTGCATATGCAGAAAGCAATATTGTAATATTTTTATACGGGGTAATTAAAAAATGGAAATCAACTTTTAAAAATATACAAAATTGCGGTAAAAACTTAGAAGCTTATTTACTAGCTTATTTCATTTAAAAAAGTGTTTGTAAACATAGGTACGAAATTGCATAGTTTTCAAGATACGAGGTCTTAAACTTTTTTTTGAGTCGTTACATATCCGCTGTTTAATTTCAATGCTTATCGTTAATTTAATTTGTAGCATTAAAAAGCTAATTTACCTCTGACTTTACGTACGCCACCGACTTGAATACAACTCTCGCATTTTCTTTGGAGTGGGCAAATAAAGATACAACTTTTTGTTTATTTATTTTTTGTATATTGCTTAATTTTTGGGCAAAAAAAGTCCGTTAGATTGCATATTCCAAAACCACTCAATTAACATAATAAAATTTTTCTTTTGAAAATTACTTTTTATATTATTTATATACAAATACGTAACAACATTAACAAATACTAAGGTAAATAATAATAACTTTTAAACTAACAAATTTTAGTAAATTATGTGTTTTTTTAATTTGTTATACAGGGTTCTCACGGTCGATGGTACCTTAAAAGTTTGCGAATAACGGGACATTGGAGTTTTTTGAGAATTTGGAAACATAGGTAATGGCTTGTGATCTAACGATCTTAAATATTTTTAACGATGCAGCGTTGCTACTTATACCAGCTTTGAAATTTCAAATGGAACACCCTGTATATTTTGGTATTTTTGGATACTTTCTAAATACTTTTGCCCGATATTATCCTTTACCGACCTCTAACGGTTTTGGAGTAAATATTTATTTTCTATATTTTTTGTTTAAAACATGTCTCTAAATAAGAAGCTTTTATTACTTTATCTACATTCGTGGAAATTTGAAATTCAGGGTGTAACATCTCAAGGCCTTCTAAATTAGATTTTGTATGAAGAAATTTGTTTTAAATTATACAGGGTGGCTTAAAATTTGTCATTTTAATGGAACACCCTGTATATTATCAAAGAATCTTAAGGTCTATAAAAAGCATTTTTCAATGATATATCATGTTCCTATACTAAAATGATATGGTTTCGGAGATAAAAGCAAGTTTCTTAAAAAACCAAAATTTAACATAATAAGTTTGTAACAAAGATAGCCATGAAATGTCATGACACACAAACTATCAAATAATTATATTGTTATTTCTAATCATGGCAAAAAGAACCTCCATTTTTTCTTTACAAAATTTCGATATGCAAAAGTCTTTAGTGTTTATAGTATCCGAGAAATGATTTTTTAAATTTTGCCACTTACACCATTTTTCGGCAATGTTACCTATTTTTTCGCAAACAATTTTTATTATTTTTTTTACAAAGTTTTAGGTATGGGCAATGGTATATTTAGTTGAAGAAGAAAACAATTACCTCTAAAATAGTTTATAGTACGAGGCTCTAAGAGTATTTGTAAGTAAGATATGGTTCTTCAAGTTTTTCTGCTTTCAACGATATTTAACCTTTACGTATATCTTTTTAATTTTTCTTCTACATTAAGGTACATATGATGAAAAATATAATAAAGCCTTATTTCTTATCTTTAAAATGGTGTATTGTAAAAAATACTGAAGTTAATTTTAAAAAATATATGGTTAGCAAAGTGTCATACTGCAACGAGTTTTTATAATTTCTACGTAAAATTTCCCAATTTCTCGTTATACCTTTTTTCTTGTGCATTGGTTTATATATGTAACTAAATAAAAATAAAGGGTTATTTGTTTACCTAATTTGGTCACAATTAAAAAAAAATAACATTAACATCTATTTTTTCCTCAGCTTCACTATCTTGTTCCAAAATCTCAGTTTTATCCAAAGTTCTAGCAATTGATACCTAAGCACTTATTGCAGAACATGGAACAATTAATACCTAACTTTCTGCAATCACAGTTTCTTGTACATCGGCAGGCTAGTTTTTCAAGCAAAACTTGTGGCGTAGGAGCTTTGAGAGTAAATATTTGAATTAATCCATAACTTAAATTTTACTACATAATATGTGACTAAAAAATGGTAACCTTGGCTGAAGAGTCATATTTAAAAATCGGGGTTGTCGAAACCATATACAAATTATGGATTTATGCACATTTAAACGACGGCCGTGGGTAATGGAGGTGGGTTATAAGCGTTGGTAATAAGCCATAAAACCTATTTAAAATAATATCAATAATGTATACAATACAAAAAATACGTAAAAATTAACAAAAATCGTTGCAGCATGACTTTGACTAACCATATTTTGCTTAAAATTAACCTTAGCCATTTTTTAGCAATAAACCATTTTAGAGATAAGGAAATAGGCGTTCTTTTTTATTTTACATCATATTTACCTAAAAGTAGAAGGAAAGAAGTTATTACGAGAAATTAAAAAGATATACGTAAAGGTTGGATATCACTGAAAGTAGAAAAACTTGTAGAACCATATCTTTCTTTTAAATACCATTAGATCCCCGTACCACAGATCATTTTAAAGGTAATTGTTTTGTCTTTTAATTAAATATACCATTGCTTAATATCAAAAACTTCGTAGAAAAAAGTTATAAGACATTGTTTGCGAAAAAATAGGTAAAATTGCCAAAAAATGATGTGAGAGCAAGACTTAAAACGATTTCCGAATAAGTACTATACACACTAAAGACTTTTACTTAGCGTCACTTTGTAAAGGAAAGATAAAGGTTCTTTTTCTACAAACCAATGCCTATACTTAAACTCCCGTGGAAAAAAGTTTTAGGGCAAAATACAAAAGAAAAACAAAAACGCGTTATTTCGTGTTTTTTTTTGCTTTGTTTTTTGCGCATAGTTTTGTTAAAAGTAACTTGTTTTTGAATTCGGCAAGCGATAAGATAAAATTTTAATTTCCTACAACTTTTCTGTGCACTACTATCTGTAAAAATTGCGTAGTTTTCGACCTAACCTCAAAAAACTAAAAGAGAAACTTTTCACCCCGTTCTCAAAAACGCACCTCTCTAAATGGTAGCACTCAGCGGTTTTTAATACTTGGGGGTCCATTGAACATATAAAATAATAAAATTCCTTTAACGTTGTAGTTCCTTTTTGCCCTCTATTTTTGTACATAATCAATAGCCGATAACTGGACTAGAAGTTATTTGAAATCGGTCAAAAAAAACAAAAAGTTATTTAGGAAAGAATTTTGACATTTTGTTTGTCCGGTGTATTTTTGTCCAGGAGTATACATCGATCAATTATGTTAAATTTCTTACAAACTACGAGAAAAGTAATAAAATAAAATAAATATGACAATCGCTATTTTTCTTGCAGCAACCCCTGGTAGGTGTTTTGGTGAAAATTTTGGTAATTTTTAAGATACCAGTCTGAAAAAAATTTAGACAATAAACTTAAATTAATTAAGTGTCAAGCTTTAAAAATATATTTTTAAATTGTCATAATTAAATTTTTATACATTTAGAATTTTACA
This sequence comes from Listronotus bonariensis, assembly GCA_014170235.1. Lineage (NCBI taxonomy): Eukaryota > Metazoa > Arthropoda > Insecta > Coleoptera > Curculionidae > Listronotus > Listronotus bonariensis. The sequence goes on along the minus strand of JACEGR010000742.1, from coordinate 91,069 downwards.
AAATAAACAAAAAGTTTTTTTTTCTATTTCATCTATTAAGTTGGTAAGCCTAATGTTAAAACATAGTGCAGTCATAAATAATATTAAATTTTGAATAAAATTGTACGCAAGAAAAATAATTGCAGCAAGAAAAACTTCAAACAAAAAATATTTTAAAATATAAAAATACCTTTTGATAGATTTGGCAGCGGAAGTAATCCAACATTTATTTTAATAGTGTTTTTTTAATACAAACTACCGTTTTAAAAATTATTATCTATCTGTTCCTTAGATAATATTATCAAAATCAAAATAAAAGAACGATATAATTTGCAAAGCGAAGCACTTGCCAAAATATTAAAAACTCGATATCATGAAATTTATTCATTGTCCTTGCGCTTTCGCCAAAATAGCTTTTAATTTAACGCTTACCTCACAAAATACAAGATGTTTTCTAATTATGGTACGGAATTTAAAGGGATGATATCTAAAAATAGTTTATATGAACTTTTTACGTTGTTTAAAGTAGTTTTTTTTAAATTAAGTCTGTTAAAGTTTGTTTAAAGCACCATTTATTCATTTTGCCCTATTAAAAATGGGTGGTTGTTTAGTGCATTTCACAAAAATTGTCCTTAAATTTACCGTAAAATAATGCACAGCAATTAGTTTCTTCGGATTATTTTGTTTGCCTAATTAAACATTTTCCCAATACCTATAGATACAGGGTGTCCGACTATATTTTGACCCATTTTGATCGTGAATAACTTGAGAACAAATAAAGTTATCAAGATGCGGTTTTCGCAGAAGGCCTTAGATTTTTAATTTTGCATTCTCGCACATTTGATTGTGACATTTAGTTAACACAAAAACAAAATGACCGATTTTTTGATATAGGGCAACTATGTTATTTTAAATGTAATATAGGTTATGGTGATTGCAAAAAATATCGGGTTTATTGATCTTTAAGAAATTAACTGCATGACAATTAGGTGTAATAATTGACAATAAAATTTGCTACATACAAGGTTACAGAAAAAAATACGGCATTAAACCTTTAGGATATTCACAATATTAACAAAAGTTTACAAAAATTACTCTAACTATACTGAATTTATTATTTTGTGAATAACGTATTGCTTAAAAGCCAATGTTTTTCTGTAACCTTGTATGTAGAAAATTTTCATTGTCAAATAATGCTTTTACATGCCATGCAGTCCATTTTTTTAGATATCAGTAAATCCATCATTTTTTGAAATAACCATACCACATGTTACATTTTTAAAGTAGAAAGACTGAATTTTAGGGTGGTAAAAAAATATACATGGTGTTCCATTTAGAATAACAATGTTTCCCTATACCTGAAAAACGCGAATTTTTTGTGTTGATGGTATGTTGATGGAATGTCATAAACAAATGGTAAGGATATGATAAAAAAATTTAAAAACTCTAAGGCCTTTTATGTAAGCCGCATCTTGATAACTTCATTTGTTCTCAAGATATTCACGGTCAAAATATAGTCCGACACCCTGTATAGGGTAAATACACCTATGGGTGTCTTTTAAAACCTCCATCTAATCCCTCTATTAGACGATAAAACATAAAAAAATATATTTTTTGAAATTCTACCGCTTCGTAGTTAAAAATAAATAATCACCTACATAATATGTTTTATTTTCCTGTCTTTAAATAACGAAACAAAACACGCGTCATGTAGGAAATGTCCATCTATACTTTACCCAAACATTTAAAAGAAACCATAAAATATAATAATACAAGTCATTCAGGTGTAAAAAGTTTCGACTTTCTGAAAACATCAAAACCGGAGCCGTTTTCATTCACCGACCAAAAGTCACCGACACCTTTGCGGTATCTCTTGGCTGCCGCCTGAATTGTGTCGCTGACAAAAGTAGTGGAGCTCAAAGGATAAACCGACCAGGGGATACTTTTTAAAATTTATAGTTATATAGACCTTATAGAATAATAGGAAAACCACATTATAATTCTTTAGTTTATTTGACAGAATTTTGTAGATACAGGAAAGTGTATTCATTAGTACGTGTTTTTTATAAGTTAAAGGAAAGACAAGGATTTTTACGTGCCGTTAATCAGTGCCGTATTTAAGCATAGGCAACAGTTTTTGCCAGTTTTTTGATTACAGCCATTTAGCCCCAGAGACACTACTAAACAAAAATGTGTCAAAACTTTGCTACCAATATCTTTAAACGCTGTAACTTAAAACGGCTTTACCGATTTCCACCAGGTTTTCACATTCTAAAAGCTTATTTTCTAGTTCTTTTTATTACCTAACTACTTTATTGGTAAATGGCCATTTCTATAAAATACATGGGTCAAACAAAAAGTAAAGATAAAATTGCACAAAATATGGCTATTGTTCGTTTTAAGCTATGACAATTGGGCTGTACGTTGTTGTTTGGTTTGAAATTTGGTCAATATGCAGCTTCGGTCAATACCTCTGACGGTTTTTTTACTTTTTCGATTAGTGTCCATTGTCCTAAAATGTGTCTTTTGTGGATTTTTGGATGTGATCTGGAAATTTTAAATTAATTACTACCCAATGATGTTTTTTTTGTACAGGTTAATCAAACAAAACTGACTTTTCATTATACAGGGTGTTTTAGATTTTAATTTGGGAAAAATTTACTAGGACGATAGAACATGAAAAATAAAAGAAAAGTCTATATAAGCATGTATGTTTTGAAGCTTCGTTCTCGAGATACAGGGTGTTAAAGTTTTGGAGGTAATAATTATTATTCATAGCCTCAAAATCCCTTGGCTTAGATTTTCCTTAAACTTGACAGGTTCTCATTCAAACACAAATCCCTGTACCTATTCGCATTCATAGTCTCACCTATCAAAATACCCATTTCCGTTCTTCCATTACTCATGATACCACCCCATACAGTAACACCACCCCACCAAACGCAACCCTTGCTTCCAAGGAATTTTTTTTTATTATTTTGTGTTCTCGAAAACGAAGCAAAATACGAAAAACATTTAAAAACAAAAAGTTGTATTTTTCTTGATTTTTTCTATAGGGCCAAGCAATAAAGTATTAGTTTTTATTTTTTTTTCTCGAAAACAAAGCAAGATACGAAAAATTAACAAGAAACAAAAAAGTTGTATTTTTAAATGCTTAATCTAAAAAAAAATACAAAATTTAAAAAAGCAGTGGCGTACCATTATTTTTCCATCTTTACTAACTAGATTGCCCTCTGGGACGCCACTGCAATAATTACGGTAAATCTTATTACATCAAATGATACCTCTTATCATGAGAAACAAACCTGTCAAGTTTAAGGAAAATCGGCCAAGGGATTTTTGAGCTAAGAATAAAAACTATTTTTTCCAAAACTTTAACACCCTGTATCTCGAGAACGAAGCTTTAAAACATACATGTTTATATAGACTTTTTTATTTTTTCATGTTTTATCGTCTATTAAATTTTCCCGATTAAAATCTGAAACACCCTGTATAATGAAAGAGTCAGTTTTGTTTGATTACCCTGTACGAAAAAAATCATTAAGTAGTAATTAATTTAAAATTTCCAGATCACATCAAAAATCCACAAAAGACACATTTTAGGACAATGGATCTGCCTGGTAGCGTATCTGTGGCCAAAAGGCACTAATCGAAAAAGTAAAAACCGTCCAGAGGTATTGACCGAAGCTGCATATTGACCAAATTTCAAACCAAACAACAACGTACAGCCCAATTGTCATAGCTTAAAACGAACAATAGCCATATTTTGTGCAATTTTATCTTTACTTTTTGTTTGACCCCTGTATTTTATAGAAATGGCCATGTACCAATAAAGTGGTTAGGTAATAAAAAAGAACCAGAAAATAAGCTTTCAGAATGTGAAAACCTGGTCGAAATCGGTAAAGCCGTTTTTAAGTTACAGCGTTTTAAAGATATTGGTAGCAAAGTTTTGACACATTTTTTGTTTAGTAGTGTCTCTGGGGCTAAAGGGCTGTAATCAAAAACTGGCAAAAACGTCTGGAGATATTGATGTTACTTTACTAATGACCTATAATTAAATGCGAAAAAAATTATTACCGGAATCACACACCTCTAAACTTTTGTAATTTTGCATCTGTTCATTGACCACCCTGTATACCATGAACATTTGATTATTTTTCAAAAATCATTTTGCGCCATGTCATCTAGACGAAATGGGCATTAACATACCGAAATCCGCAGCTTAAAATATTTTTTATTTCCAAAGTTACTACAAGTTAAATATGGTGCTAAAAATTGCTTGTCCCGATTTTTTGGCGAGCACTTTAGTTACTAAAAATGTTTTTGGGTTATGAAGAGAGGTCGTTTAATTGTTGAATTTCGAAAGGACCTTGTTTTTGTCTTTAAAATTTTCTCCCCAACATTTTCAAGTTTTTGCACCCCTTCCCTGGAAGGAGGCGGACCTTCAACACATGCCACTGCCTAAATCTTGCGATGCCGTTTATCATAAAATAATATACATGATTTACCTTTTTAAAATATTAGTACTTGGTAATAAAAAATCGATTTAAATTTTTAGTAATTAGAAAACAAGTTTTAAATAAAGAAACAAGACGCAAAAAGGTCTATGTAACAAGTTGTTATTTCAAAATATTTGACTTTAAAATTAACTACTAACGGCCAGTTGCACAATATTTGGTTAAGACCCAAAAGTGATGGTCACCATATATTGTGAAACTGGGCATTAATAACCCAAATTTGCACTTAACCCATTTCAAGGGTAATTGTCACTTATACCCCTATGCTTCTAATACCTTCTTACCCCTTCAATTATAAATATCATAAATGAAGAAGACAACCTCTACCACCTTTAAAGAAATATGACCTTACAATTTAAATGCTCTTTTCATACTTAAAGTCAACAGTTATCAAGAAAAGCATCCATTTCTCTTCAAATTTGTAGAAGACACGTCTTTTGGAAAAAAAAATCTTTAAAATTCAATTGTGGTTTTTGAAAGCAAAAAACATTTAAACGGTTAAATTATTTCTGGCTACGGTATTTTTCATGACATATTTATGTAAACAGGGTGGCAAAAAAGAAGGTGATCATTAACCTCTCTTTTTAGATAAAAACAGCTATTTTTTATGACATTTTTGAAATCTGCATCCAAACGTCTAACTGTGTTTTATATAGCCAAACCTTAAACTCTCAAATTCCAACAGTTATCGCAAAATTTACTAATGAACACCAGAACAACAACCAGAACTAACCAGAACATAAATGAAGAACGAAAAAATTAACTTCATAATTGTTGTCCATTTTTGGGTCACCCTGTATACATAAAAATTACTATTAAAGACGTTAGTTAAAAATAAAATTCGTCTTGTTAAGGCGTTTTTTTCAGTAAACAAACCACTGGATTTTAACTAAATTTATTCCAATCCATGCGTCCTCACTGTCGGTAATCCGACAATTTTTAATATTGTCCCTATAATAACAAAAAATGAAGCAATAAAAGTTACGATTATTTTATAACGGAGTTCCCAGGAAAAGTGTAAAAACCTTTTATTACAGAACATTAAGGGCTTTAATTTAAATAATATGTAACTTTTTAAATATCTATAACCAGATATTTATTAACTGCTTGCCTACCACAATTAAAAAAACAAACTAATAAAAAAATACCCTTAGATATTCTGGGTAGACTAGCTTACGGTCTCACCTGTCTCTCACCCAAAATAAAAATTACAACTATTTTTATCTATGAACCCTTATCCCACTTCAACAAAACATGTCATAAGCCATATTATGAAATATGTTTTGTATGTTTGTTAGAATGTTTTTTAAAAGTAGAAATGATATTAAAAGATCCAACAATGGTTAATGAGATAATAGATAAAATTTATAAGATGGCCTGGCCAAGATAGCTTTACGAATGCCACCGCCTTTTTAGTTAGCCTGCCCTGAATTTAATAAGCTGCATCAGTTTTTATCTGATGAAAACATGAAGACGGTTTGTGAAAAAAAAATTAAAATATTACTTTTAAATTTGGTCATTTTTTGCTAAAAGAAAAAAGTTTTGCTTAAAGTATTTTACACGGTTTAACTCTGTGTATAGTATTATTTCATTTTATTACTATGACCTGGTAGCTACATTTTCACATCAAGTGTCACAAAAAATACAGTGTATCCACTATACCTTTAAACAATTCGAAAAAAATATTCCTTCTAAAAATGTTTAAACCGTCTACAATGCTAAAAGCGATAATAAAATTTGCCGTAGGATATACAGGGTGAGAAAACCCAATTTTTAGACTACCTAATTAAAAAGTGCAAAAAGTTATCAAAAGTGAATAATAAATTTTTGTGCTATTGGTAATGGTTTCTTTAGAAATTAGGGCTAATGTTGGGAGGATTAAGGAAGTAAACACTGATTTTGAATTTATTTTTATCTATGACACTAAGCTTAATGTTTATACCCGGGAGCTTTTAAAATAAGGAAAATTTCACAAAATTTTCAAATTTGTATGGTCGTATTTACAAAACTATAAGAGATGACTGATCAAATGTGGTATTTTTTAAACCTTTCTGAAATACCTTTAAACCGGTAATTTAATGCATACGATGTTTCTTTATAAAATTCCATTTTACTTCCAAAATCTGATGATTACACATGTCACATGTGGTATTTTTTGAAGATTTTAAAAAATGTTATTAATGGTAGTTAAATATGCAGGATTTTTTACAAATCTTTATTGGTAAAAAGCGTTAAAAATGCTACTAGTTTGCTAATTTAACCTATTTTATATTTTAAGGAATAACGAAGTTACCAGTGGCGAACACTTAATTCGAATGACCCTGAATAGAAAACAAAATAACTAGCAACATTTGTTATATATCCTTATTTAAAATTGTATGTATGTATATGGTTTTTTAAATATAATTTTCTATGAAATGCACCCCATGAAACATAAAACTTGCCTACGCCAATGCATAGTACAAGCTGACAGCTTGTTTAAGGAAGGTTTTTACCTTCTTAAAAATATTTGGGTTAAATAGCGTTGGTCATTGTTGACATCTTGTTTTTTTTAGAAACAACATTTAAGCAACCCATTTGCGATACTTTTGTTGGTCCAAAGCCGTATTACTTCAGATCCCGTACTAATACATGTATCTCCAATTTAAGAGTAAAGAAGTGTTTACACGTGCATGGAATTACCGCCAGTCCTTATTTCCACGCCAGTCCACAAATTACCGCAAATGTAAACTTCTACTGGCGAGCCAGTATATCCATGCGTGCATAAATGCACAGAAAAAAATTGTTATTTTGTATGTGATAAATGTCAAAAGTTAGTTGCATTCTAACTTTTTCCTGCCGGAGTAAAAAGTGGCGAACATAAAAAATAATCATTATAACGTGTAAACATAAACTTGCGGAGCGATTTGCATGCCAATAATTGTAAGCCAGTTTTTAGAAAACTTTAAATTGAATATTTGCCGAGTTAATTTCAAATAAAAAATAAGTAAAAAGTGGAGCTCTGTAAGAATTATCACATTTCTCGAGGTTTATGAACAAAACTCGTGTTTATGGGACGTGCATTCTAATATGTGCAATGACAGAGATTCTCCAGAAAACCCATACGATTGCTTTTTAGAAGCGATGGATATTCCAGGATTTGGATCCAGAAGTATAGACTAAAGTTCATCAACCAGTGGCGGCTCGCGGGTCTAAAAACAGGTGTAGTGCAGGAAGGGACAAAGGCGCATTCACCATTTTAGCAAAATTGAAAATACTTAACTTTCAAAAGTCTAAGTAAAAACTCTTAATATCTAAACTTACCTAAATTTTATACACCAAATCAATACTATCTTTTAATGCAGCAAATTGATCAATTATATCTTCATAAAATGGTTGAGTTTTTATTAGTTCTTGTAGAAGCTCCTTTTGAATTGAAATATTGGCCAAAGATAAAAGTCTATCTTGGGATATGGTGTTTCTTAAGAAAGTTTTTAGCCGCTGATTTTTTGGAAATAGTTCGGCATATATCTCCAATAAATTTTGAAAAGAATCAGTGGGTAAAGTTTGGTTGTACTGGCCAAACTTTGCAGTATCAGCAAGACAAAAAATTGTAGTTTGTAACAATCTTCGAATCTTACTACCATTTTCATCAAAATATGATCTAATATTTTATAGAGAAGTGCTCTGTACTGTCCTTTAATTTCTTCCTGTGAAAAATCACTGTCGCGAATAATACTCAAACGGAAACAATACGAAATAATACGTGAAAACAAACGAAACGACCAAAACCTATACTATCTTTTTAAGGCTAGCGATTTACAAAGTAATATACCTGATACTCCCATCCGCGATCTCTGGCCGCCGGCAAGTATAGCGTTGTCATGGCAACGGAGCAACAAAGCGTAAACAAAACCCCACATGAGGTGTATACTTCGGTCCGTTTTATATTTGCAATACACTTGCTGATCACGGATTGCGATGTCGCGTTGCCGAAAGCGTAGGAAAGCGACTCGCGCCAGCGGTTAATTTATATGCTAGATTTTCCATGGCGAATTTTACAAATAAGGAAAAGAAATGAGAAAAATGAATTGAATAGTAGTAATGTGTTTTTTTTATTTTATTATTTATTTTTGGTGAAGTGGCACTTCACTTACTACACCTAAATAGCCGCCACTGTCATCAACCAGAACTTTAAAAAACTGAAACTGGCTTGCAAATATAGTATTTCTCTAAATGCAACGTGTAAACGTTTACTGGTGCGGAAGTTAAACTGGCGTTGAAAATGGCGTCACTAATTCCATGTACGTGTAAACGCGTCATAACTAAACATTGCTATAATTATAAATATAACTAATTAAATTAAAACAACTTTCAGAAACTACTAAAAATTAACTTTTAATTTTTTTTTAATATATTGAAACTGTCTTTTAAATTTGCAAGTTCCTATTACCACTAAAAGCACTCCAATTTTCTAAGTTTGCTTTTATCCGGAATTTTTAAATGTAGGCAATTAACTTCCGTCTGTTTATTAGGTTTAAGGAAGTCTTATTAACTTAAAAGGACAGCTAAATCTATAGGTTATTTAAGCGTCAGGCTATTTTTAGTTTAAAAGTACAAATCAAGAGCTCGAAAATTATTTATAATCTATAAAATAAAAAGAAACTGCAAGAAATTTTGTATCTTATTACTGCTAATTAAAGCTACTTTTTTAGAGGTAAACCGACATATTTTATGTTATGTTAATTGTTTGAGACATTCTTAATCTAATGATACCCCACGTGACATATTTTAATACTTCTGCTTTCAATATACCTAAATTTCTTTAATTTTAATCTTGAGACTGTTAGGGAAACATTGTTTGTAGCTTTAAGAGGGTAATTGGTTATTTTAAGCAAAAAAGTTCTTTATAACATTTTTTCATTGTAACAAAGGTGGCTCGTTAGCATATCTAGAAAGTGCATTTTATTTCAAACAATTTAGTACCTACCACAGAAGCAGAAGCTATTTCGAGAATGGTTAATACCAAAAAGCATTTAGTAAAATAATTCTAAACCATCCAGTATTTTAAATGAAAAATAATATTTATTGACGTCATTATTAATTTATTAGGTAGGTGGCTTCTAGAGAAAGTCAAAATACCGCCTATGTGGTACTAAATTGTTTGGAATTAAATACCAAATGTTCTTTTAGGATATACTAACCAGCCAATACATACATTTATTATTTTTATTTTATTTATCATTGCGGAGTTGCTAACATAAATCTAAGTATCCATTAACCATCTCCAAAAAAGATTAGTTTTGCCAGCTGCCTCCCTCTGCGGTACCTTGTACGCCTTGAAGGGCAATGGAAGTCTAAGAAAGTAGTATTATTAAAAATATAACATTTCAACCACATTTATAGAAACGTATTTTTTTTGTTTTTTCTTTATAGAATGCCCCAATATTTTTTGTCTCAATAATTCTCTTCTCTTACGGACCTAGACTTGGCAATATATGTATTCTCGACAAGCAGTCGAAATTATTTTACAGGAATGAAAGAGTCAAAACTTTCTACTGCTTGTTATTTCCTTGCATTGCAAGGTTGCATCTGTTGAACACTGTTCGATTTGGCAATGCAGGTTTTCACACTAGCTAAAGGAATTTGACGGCATGTCAAGAATACATCTTTTGCTAAGTATTTGTCTTACGGACCTACACTTGGCAATATAATTATTCTCAACAAGCAGTCGAAATTTATTTTACAGAAATGAAAGAGTCGAAACTTTCTACTGATATATCCTTGCATTGCAAGGTTGCATCTGTCGAACACTGTCCGATCTGGCGATGCAGATTTTTACACTAGCCAAAGGAATTTGACGGCATGTCAAGAATACCTCTTTTGTTAAGTATATGTCTTACGGACCTAGACTTGGCAATATAAGTATTCTCAACAAGCAGTCGAAATTTATTTTACAGAAATGAAAGAGTCGAAACTTTCTACTGATATTTCCTTGCATTGCAAGGTTGCATCTGTCGAACACTGTCCGATCTGGCGATGCAGATTTTCACACTAGCCAAAGGAATTTGACGGCATGTCAAGAATACCTCTTTTGTTAAGTATTTGTCTTACGGACCTGGACTTGGCAATATAAGTATTCTCGACAAGCAGTCGAAATTATTTTACAGAAATGAAAGAGTTGAAACTTCCTACTGCTTGTTATTTCCTGGCATTGCAAGGTTGCATCTGTCGAACACTGTCCGAACTAGCGATGCAGATTTTCAAAAGGAATTTGACGGCGTGTCAAGAATACCTCTTTTGTTGCTCTAGGTTTCTTATAGTTTTTCGCACTGTCGATAGAAGGCGGAATGGACTATATACTACCGATTATTCGCCATTTCTATTTGCTAAATGCTGTCTTTGAAGTTTTTTTGTTATCACCTATATCGTACTAATAAGAACCAAACAGTTCAAAATCGGTTTGCGATTAGTGATTAAGAAGCTCTAAAGAAGTTCGATACATGCAATGCAAGAAAATAGCAAGCAGTAAAAAGGTATATGTGTTTTTGTAAGTAAGTTCCAGTTTTCGTCAACCCGGGCTCTTTTTTATGAAGATACTTCAAATAAATTTGTATAGCTTTTAAAGATTCCAATCTATTAAGCTATATCATAAAAGTATCATTTTCAGATAGACTTAAAAAAACAATACTGCAATTTTAACAACTTCTAAAATTTCCATGTTTAAATAATCATATTTATTTAATACTGGAATACGGCCTTGAGCCTCAATAATTTAAACATTAATTAGGGTTATAGTTTTAAAAAATACAGTTACTCTAAAATATCAAGAGTGCCCTTCCAAGTTTCGAACTCCTATTGTGATTTTCTAAATATTTAAATCATTTTAGATTATTCTCGTCGATTTTCTGATTTTAATGAGAACTTTTTGTCAGGTACCAAATTGGGTTAAGTCTATTTATTACGTTTAACTCAGTCCTAATTTACTTAATAGAGCAGCAGAATCTATAAGTTGCTCCGTGAAATAGAAATTTCATTTTAAACGCGACTTCATTTTTAAATATCTGATGTTCGAAATTATTTAATTTCCTTTTAAGGAAAGATAAACGAAAAAAAACTCTTTTTTAGCCTATTATTTACGAAGGCAACCCTATTTAAAATTTTAATTAAAGTAGAAGTTTAATTTATTTTTAAGAACATAATACTTTTTACTCCAAGCACACAAAACAATAGTTATTTTTTTTTAGTCAAAGGTTAGACGTATGTACGTTAACTTGGCTGGGAGTTATTAAGAGGAAAATCATACATGTACAGGGTGTTCTGTGTTGGATAGATTTATGGGGTAGGGGAGATCCGGAAAGCGACGTGCGGGTAACACCATCCATCGTCATGATTTCTAAACGCAACCTCTAGTCGGTCCGATATCTATCACTCACTACAAACAATAAAGTCAGGATGCTATCTTAGCTAATTTGAGCACCGCAAAACCGTTTTGAATGCATCATGAATACAGTGCTTGGCAAAATTCAGGACACCCCTTCTAACTTTTAAATTGTTTGGTAAATTTTAATAAAAATTTGAGAACTTTAGTAAGGCAACATAATTCAAATTTAAGGCAAGAAATTACAAATATAAATTTCAAACTGACAGCTGCGCGCCATTTTGAAACAAAAATTAATGGGAATAAAGAGATGTATTGTTTTTTTTTCAGCTTCTGGCGAGTACTTTATAATTCTAGAATAAAAAATCAAAAACTTTACCTACTACAAAATGGCGGTAATTCGAAAATTACCAGAATACCTCATTTCGATGGTTATATTTTCAAATCTAAGTAAGTTAGATACACTTACAAGCTCTTTTAAGGATTTATTTAATGGTGATATTGGTGATAATTTACAGGTAGGACACAGAGTATCTATTTTTTAATGACGCATCCTGTATATTTTATCATCATTAAAAAGACATTGTAAAGACCTTTAAGAAAATACTGTAGTATAGGGTATATTTAACTTTATAAGTTTTGGAAATATGGCCATTCAAATCAGGTATTTAGGAAATTTTCAAAGTACCGCCATTTTGTGGTAGGTAAAGGTTGTGAATTTATATTCTAGGGTTATAAAGTACTCGTCAAGAGCTTAAAAATGATGTGCAACAAGACTCCTTTTTCTATTTCAAAATGGCGTCCAACTCTCAGTTTGACATTTATGTTTGTCATTTCTTGCCTAAAATTGGGTTTATGTTATCTTTCTAAAGTCTTAAATTTTTATGAAAAAGTACCAAATAATTTAAGAGTTAGGAGAGGAGGTCCTGACTTAAGACAAGCACTGTATATCAAAATGTAGGTGTGTGATTGTATTTTATTATGCATTATTAAAATATTAGATTTTGTAAATTGCAATTTTAGAGAAAAATGCGTTATCAAGTAAATAAGACCATAGAGAAAATGGCTTTTGGGAAGGTGGCACCAAAGCAGAGATTTGTTATTTAGCAATGCAGATATTTAAAATTTTGTTAGAAATAGCAACAATATAATTTATCTATAATATTTTAATAAAAAAAAAATGATTTTTTTTGTGTTGGGTTTTACCTTTGAGTCATATGACAATAATTTTATTATTAAGAAAAATTCGAATGTCTGGTACGTATAATAAAATTTAGATATCTAGTTATGTGGTTTAATTTATTTAGGAATTTTAAGGTGAAAAATATAGGCGGCCTTGTTCATCCCCTTCGGTGAGTAAAGTTATCCAACCTATCGAGCATCTCCGCTGTTTAAATCTATTTAATCAAAATTGGCATACCTAGGAAAAATCTATCTACCTATTAGCCCCCAAAAATAAAAAAGGTTGGCGCAACAAATAAAAAGTTATTATCAGTTAAAAAGTGTGCAAATTTAATTTTGCGCACACTGTATTTTTACCATTACGGATGAAACAAAAGTAAGCGAGAATGCTAAGATATATCAAAAATTTACTATTCAATACTTATTAGTTGCAACTCCAGACAAATCACTTGCAATTTAGTTTACAAAGACAATTAATTTTAAAAACATTTTTCTAAAATATACTTTTTTTATTTTTCTGTCTAAATAGCCTGCAGACTTTTAGAATGCTTGATATTTATTTGAAAAACATAGCTATCCATACACACCACCAGGGAAATCTCGAAGACCTGCAGCGCATTTATCAGGATGCAGGCTATGGCACCGCCACCTGGATGCCGCTGTCGACCGAAGGTCCTGCGGGATCTCCCACAGGCCGCGACGTCGTTTGTTAACGGCAACAAAAGTGTCTTTACTTATATTGTCTCTAAATAGGTTTAAAAGTACTTGCTCTGTGTACAGGGTGGGCTAAATTCGACGCTTTTTATAGGAAACTCAAGTTTCTGTATGTTTTACACAAAAACTCACACTCATTCACGAGGCTCAAATTTCAAGCCAAACTTACTGGTAAAAACCGCTAATCGCTATATTGGGTCGTTTACTCGCTACAGCGTGTTTTTTTATTTTGTGCGTTTTTTTAAATTCTTTTTAACTTTTTTACTTTTGGAGATTTTTAATTCTATAAAAACTCTTTTACAGATACTTTTTATCCAGATTGCAGATATAATTTTAATTTTTTCAGAGGTGACCTATTTTTGAATTATTTATTTATTTTTGTAAATTTTAAATGGAACACTCTGTATATTATATCGGTATTAAAATGCTCTAAAAATAACCTTTATAAAAATGTCTTACATTTCATTTTTTTTTAATCCGTTTTTAAGATATTGGATATTTTGTCTATTCTATTACTGATATTGGCTAGAAAGTAGGCCATGAAAACCGTAATCATATTTTACTTTAAACAATTTTAATATAGCTCTTGTTTTCCATTGACTTTTATGGCATACAACCATTTATAATAATAATTTATTAAGTTAAGCAACGGTAAAGAATAATTCTAAGTTAAATCTTTTTAAGAATAAACAAATTTATTCTGTTGATGTTTGGCCTCAAGAACTTTTTAATCAATTTTTTTAATACGTTGTCATTCAAGGTAATAAACGAAAACTATTATCTTTACGTATGCAGGTAAATAAAGGATGACCTTGGAAACGCGGGTGACACGTTTACAAAGAATGTTTTCCTGATCAAAGCCTACCAGTTATAAAGAATGTTTGGAGAAGACTCCCAAAGACTTCTGAACACAGGAAGCGAAGTGCCTAATTTTATCAATCGACGAAAACATCGTGAAGTTGGAGTGGAAACCAAAGAATAAATTTTGAATTCAATGACGAGAATTCTACCCGGAGTACGAGATGTATTGTAATTACTTATACATTTAACTGGAACTTTATGTGATTTACGAATGTTTTTTTTTTTTTTTGAATCGCTATCCATACACACCGCGAGGGAAATCTCGAAGACCTGCAAAGCATTTATCAGAATAGAGGTAATTTTTTTAATTTCTTGAACTACAAAGTGTTCAAATCCTAAAAAAATGATTTTTTATCATAACTTGAGCATAAATAATATATTTTAAAGTAAAATAGACAAATAAAAATTTTGAGATGACGGCTGGACGCTATCTTGGAAAAAATAAAATAAAATGAAAGGGGGTCTTGTCGTAAATCATTCTAAAGCTCCCGACTAGTACTTTATACCTTTAAAATATAAAGTCAATACCTATAATTATTGCAAAATGGCGGTACTTTAAAAATTACCTAAATACTTTATTTTGATGGTCATATTTCCGAAACCAATAAAGGTAGATGTACTTAATGTGATATTTTTTTAAGCTTTTTAAAGATCTTTTTAATGGTCATATTATTATAATATAATGTATAACGAATATAATATGCAGGGTGCTTTATTACTTAAATATATAGATTCCTTTTTTCTCATCCTGTATATTATCACCAGTACCACCATTAAAAAGATCTTAAGAGCTTTAAGAAAATACCACATTAAGTACATCGGAGTCAGGGCCCCCGCTACCATGTGTGCAAAGTGTGCAATGCACACAGGCGCAAACCTTTAGGGGCGCCAAAACCTAGGGTCAAAAATTGCAAAATAAATAATAATATTACCAATTAAACAAAAAGTTTTTGAAGGTATAAATTTAATCGATGTAATTAATAAATTTGCAAGAGCAAAGTCTCGGAAAATATCGCTACTACGATAGCTTTTTTATTTTTCTATTGTACCTAGCTATCATTTTTGATTTTATAACGAAGTTACTTAGGATTTTTATTAGAAATATCTGCTTATTTTTTCAAAATATCTAAGTATAGATGGGTCCACATTTAATTTATTCTAAAAGTAATACCGCAATGTACACAAAAAATGATAAAGTAAATAAACCCTTTTGTGAACAATGATTTATTGCAGCAAAAAATATTTAACCCGACGAGTTTCTAGTTCCACGCTACGTGCCACCGGTTTTAAGGCAAGACAGAGGCGAAAAAGAGAATGTTTTTAAGTACGTGACAGTGTTTTAGCAGTGTTTTTTTATTTATCTAAAAAATAGGAAATCAGGCTCTGTCAGCGCTATGTGCCTTCAAAAAGGTTTGTTTACTTTATAATTTTTGTGTACTTGGCGAGATTGCTTTCAGAATGAAATAAATGTGGACCCATCTTTATAAGTAGAAAGTAGTACTAACGTACAGCGTGTCTACTTAAGTTCGCACCATGTGGAAAAAGTCTTTATTTTTAATTTTACGAAAAAAAGTTATTTTTATAAAAAGTTCTACATAGTCTAAAACCCAAAATGCAATAATCAAGTGTAAAGGTTTTGCAGTGGTATACGAGGTATGTTATAAAATATGAATTGTTTTCAACAAGAAACAACCTTTATTTTTCATAGTATCGAAACTGTTTTTAAAGAAAATATGTTTACGATTAAAAATAGCTTTTAAATATGCTATTTGTTTTTTTTAATTTTTTAAAGATCGTTTATATAACTTTTTGCTGTTCTTACAGTTCTTAAGCTTTCTTTACATATTAAATTTCAAAATATGTATGCACTCTTGTACAAACTTTTTTTACCATTAACGCATTTTTTTAGTAAAAATGTTCGATATTATGAGAAATAAAGGTCTTCTCTTCTTTTAGCAAAATTCATATTTTAGACATACCTTGTATACCACGGTTAAAAATTATTATCTGATAATTGCATTTCGGGTTTTAGGCCATGCAGAACTTTTTATAAAGAATTTTTTTTATAATGCTTAGAGTAAAAAAGTTTTCTGTATGGAAGAAGAAGGCACGCTCTATATGTAGACATTAGGAAATATTTCTGTTATTTGTTCCTAAAAAAGATGTTATTTTTAATTTTGTATTTTTTTCTAGTATTTTATAAACAACGTGTACATACCCCATTAGTTAAGTAAATGCTTTAAAATGAGTGTAAAAAGAATTTAATTTAGTTTCTTTTGTTATAATTTTATTCTGTTTGTTTTATTTTGATATTTTGGTCTACAAATAAATGTGACTTCTTAAGTTCAGCTTTTTGCTATACTTCAAACACCTACCTACCTATCGACCTCCAAAAAAAAAAAAAAGAAAAAACATGATCCAATATGTCTTAAGGGACGCCAAATCCTTTTTGCACACGGGCGCCTGTAGTCCTTACGGGGGTCCTGATCTGACTTAATTAGTTTTGGTACCGCCATAGTATGTTAAAGTATTTACCTAAGAATATTGGGTTACTGGTTAAGAACTTTAAAATTATGTGCCACAAGACCCCCTTTAAAATTTTGATTTGTCAATTTTACCCTAAAATAAAGTATTTATGCATTAATTCTATATCCCAGAGTTTTACTTTCTCTCTCTCTCTATTTTTTTCTTGATTTTGATCCCTTCAGACCCAATCCACCACTCTCCCCTTCAGGACTATGCTTTCCAGGGCTTCGTTGGCGGAAAATCTGGATAATCGAGCTCGTAGCTCCCAGAAATTCCAAAAGAAAACAAAAATAATTCTACAATAGATGCAATGCATAAATTGTCGGCTGTCAAACCAAGACCTGCTACTGGTGTTACGTATAACCTCCACTTTTACTACTGACAGTTCCCATGGCACGCCCATCAATTTCCCGCCATTTGAGAAATACCTCGTGTTCACCACCAAACAGGATACCATCAGCTTATAGGAATCTTCGCTCACAGCGCTTAGATCCAGAAGAAAGATGCCGTCAATTTAGCATGTATTTTTCCTTGATCCCCGAAGGTAAAAATCGTTCGTACAGCACCTTTAACGGCCACTCCTGGAAGAACTTTGTAGTCCTCTACGCACGTCCGCACTGTCCGGAGATCAAACAAAGAGTCTCGTTATTGCTTTTTCTCGGTTTATATCGTGTGCGAGCAACAAAAAGGAGAATAATTGAAAGTGAGACAGAAGTGGTGCTTCCGTGGCATCTTCTCTAGTGACGAGAACTTTACCTAGTATACCTTTTTTATGTAAAATATGTTGAAGAATAAGAATTTTTATTTAAAAGTTACATAGATAGTGGCTTAAAGAGGTAATCTTGTTTTTAATGCGTACAAAATAACACAGGTGGAGCCCTCCAGATTTTAATATATAATTGATAACAGATCCTTATTTTTTCTTTTCTGAAACCCCCTTAAGCCAAATATTTTGACGATATACCTACTACTAACATTTTTTTGTAAATACTAAAAGCTTCATACATTTTTAACAGCCTGTATCTCCGAAACTATTTACTTTTGGACAAAGTTAAATTGGGTTAGATCGTCATATTTTAGCTTCAGGAGTTTCTGGTAGAATTTTTCCTGCATCTTTTGGAGTATAATTTGGTATCAAATTAAAACCCGCCAGTCATACCTGTCCGTGTTAAACTTTACTTAGAAATTTAAATCCGAAATAACTTATTTTATTTAATTCTTAGTTATTACCCATTTACATCAATAAACAAACGCAACCCTCTAAACATTAAACGTATACTAACACAGCATTTTTGACGCACCCCCAGTTTACTTAACACCATGCCTATATAAACAATCCCAAAAATTTTGCACCCTCTTGCGAAAGATTTAACACCAAAAACTACTTAACTTTAAGGATAAGATTTTCAAAACGTTTATTTTAGGAATCATAAAAATACCTTTACTTTTGCACATTTTGCCGACCTAACAAACTAACATTTACACACCTGTTATTTCTATGCCCCATTTTTTAAAACGTCAGCAAGTATATTCCTTGTATTCAGAATATCCAGTAACTCTACCAACAAACTTTAAGGGGTATTTCTCGAACAGAAAATTAAAAAAAACTTAATATGAACATATTATATGTCCTAAACGTCCTAGTTTTGGAGCTACAGGGTCTAAAAATTTAAAAACAAGCAAAAAATATTTTTTGACCTGCAGAAAAGATAAATTTTATAACCGTAATTGTTTTTGTCGTCGAAATAATTATAAAAAGAAAAAAGGGCCACCCAAAAAGTGACACTGCCACACAGGCCCTGCCAAAATCTTCTTAACTTTTTCCTATTCCTAGCGAAAGAAAAATGACGTGATATTTGCACAGAATTCCCCCTTCCCCGTACGGTGAGATTCTAGACGATCCCCTTCTCTAAGTGCCTTACGTAAATTACGGACGCTTCGTTACAGCATATTTCACGCACTAAAGCAATTTGCGTTACTGTTTTTTTGTGTCCTTAATTAGTAAAGTTTTTTGCTGCAATTTTTCGATCTTCACACGCGCACCTTGCCGCAATTAAAAAAAAAGTTAAATGCGCGGACGTAGATTTAGAAGTTCCAGCCAGAAAAAATTGCATGCAAGAAAACTTTTAAACTGTAAAAGCAGCTTAACATGTTACAAAAACTTGTTGCTGATACAGGTTGAAAAAAACTTGTTGCTTTTTATAAAAATTTTAGAAACATGTTGGATAACAGTGTTGAGTACAGTTAGTTTTTTCAACATGTATCAGCAAGAAGTTTTTGTAACAGGTGGGGACACGGCTTAAGGTTCATTAAATGATTCACAATTTAGTAAAAAGTGGCTAAGCATCAAAAATTTAAAAAAAACCTTATTTATCGTGCATTTTAAATAGGAAAATTTTAAATTTTTATGGTTAGTACTTTAAATTATTATTAAGGTCTTAAACTTAATGGTAATTCCTTGCTCTACATGTAGATTGAAATACTGCTCGAGTACCGAGAAAATAAAAAAAAACATTGCGGAAGTAAATCACCCTAATATTCATGTTCACCGTATAAAATTTTCGGTCCAAATTTTTACAGAAATGTAAAATAGATAATTAACAAAGCTCTAATAATAGGGTTAGTAAATGCTTAAACTGTAATTATAATTAGAAAATAAAATAAAAACTTATTAGATAAACTTGGAAATGGTGCAAATAAAGTTAAGCACAAAAGGTAAATTGCGACTAAGGCAAAACCAACCTCGTGTTCGTGATGGAGAAATGGAAATCGTACTGTTATTTAGACCGGATATTAATTACAGCAAAGCAATTTTCCCCGCTTGGTTTTCCCCGAAACTTAAAGAAAAGGAAATTTTCTGTATATCTAGAAATTACCGGTCTGAAATCTGATACAAGCCCGTTCCGTGCTACTATTGCAGGTTAAACCTAATTGGATTTTTCCATTCTGTTTGGTAATGGCGGGTTTGTTTCGAGTTTAAGCTTAAATTTTGATTTCTGTAAAATAAAGTAAATACCTAAAACAAATTTACTTCCCGTTTCTCAAACAAACGTTTCAATTGGAGGATACACCAAAAACAATGTTACTGAGAAATATTAAAATACATTTTTCTAGAATTAGGTTGTTTTTAATAAATACATAAATTATAATTAGGGTTGCTGTCCGTTTTTGCACAGGACAGATTTGTGCAAATCAGACAACAGAATGTCCAGGACTGTTGTTGAACTAGTAAAAATTCAGCCAATTAAAAAAACTGTATTGTTTATACAGTGCGTGTAAAAAGTATGGAAACGCTTAAATATCTCAGAGAGTTTTTAACAAAATTGAACGAAATTCGGTACTCCAGGATAAAACCTCATTTTGAATTAAGTGTTGATACGGCAATATAGGCCAGATTCTTAGTTTTGCAAAAATCAATTCAGTTTTTTTAAATTTTAATGAGATACTTATTTTTTTATTTTATTATTTAGTCCCTGAGCCAGTAGTAAAATACACTTCATAATAATAACACTTTTAAAACTTTTAAGGGGTTCCTTTTAAGGAGTGTACCACGAATATTCATACCGCCGTATATGGAAACGGTGTTTTAACCCAACCTATCAAAGTCAATTTTTTTGGGTGTCGCACTGGGCTAACGCGTCACTTTTTTCGTCGGACAAGTTTAACATGCATTTTTAAAACATCGTGCCAAAAATCGTAAGTGTTACAGTCACGAAACCATACATACAAGTACGAGATCCGAATAGGAGGCGACCTTCACCCATTTAAACAAAGGTACCGCCATAGGGTTGCCTAAAAAAATTAGGTTAAGGCCATATTTCATTAAGAAAAATAACCCTAAAATCTTTTACACAACCTGCAACCCCTATATTTTTAAATTTGTACGTATGGTACTTATTCAAATATATATTTTTAAATAACGAAATAATTTCTTTAGGTTTAAAATTTAAAAATTTCCAACAGCCTTATTAATAAAATCGGAAAAACAAATTGTAATAATATACTAGTACTGTCATGTAAAATAAAAAAATAAAAATTGGGGATTTACAAGGTAACTCAAAAATTTTAAAACCTAATTTTTTTAATTGCTTATAGCCTTGACCAATTTTTTTTAGGCAGCCCTATGGCAATACATTTGTTTAAATACCATCCATAATATAAAACAGTTTTTATCCGGAAACAGATAGTTGAAGGTCGCTTCCTATTCGGATCTTAGAATATAAGGCCCATGTGGTTTCGTAACTATAACCCTTACGATTTTTGCGACAATGTCTAGAAATTGCATAAAAACATTGGGGTAAACTTGTTCGACAAAAAAGTGACCGACACCCGAAACTTATGTCATTGACAGTCTGGGGAAAGCTTCGCTTCTATATATGGCAGTATGAAAATTCGTGTTAGACTCGTCAAAAGGAACCCCCTTAAAAGGGTTCTAAAAGTGTTATTATCATGAAGTGCATTTTATTACTGGCCCAGGGACTAATTGGGTTCCAGCGGTTTCTTGCCAGACAATGGTATATTTTAAAGCACAGCATGTAACGCCGTCCACCGTCCCAATTTCTGGACGCAACCACTAGTGGGTCCGATATCAAAACATTTTTCTGGACTAGACTAGTAGATATATCAAAACTAATATATGTTTTTAAGGAAGTATCACATTTTATGATGTGTTTCTTCACTTCTTTATTAAATCTAAAATATAATGAAAGTAGATATGTCACCAGTGGCGGCGCCAGGGGTGGGCGCGGTGTAGCGAAAGCCCAACCTAAATTGTTGTCTTATGCTTTATTTGTTTTCTGGGAGATTAAATTTAAACAAACTGTTTACCACATTTTTGGTAAACTGTTTACCACATTTTTGGTAAACTATTTACCACATTTGTGAGACGCAACCATTGGCCCAGTTCCTGTCTGGCGTCTTGTTAAGATTTTATTTTATTAGATTAAAATAATTTCAACCGAGTGCTCATTAACCTTTGTTTATAGATTAAAACCTTTGTATTGTAAGTAACTTAATAGTAAATATTTCATTATTGTGTTTCTTTTAAAGTAATCATAACTTTTATTATATTGTGTAAGAGCAGAATAGTTCTTCATAATGTATACAAATTTTAATTTTCTTAAAATGTTAAATGAACTTTTTAATTTTATTCTGGAGAAAAGCCAAATATTATTTTGTTGAAAATTAAATTGTTCTTGCCCAACCGTTCGCCCAACCTGCTAAAAGGTCCTGTTGCAAAAATACCATCTCATTTCCATGAACCATTTATTTAGGACATCCGAATCACGCAACTCTTAAATAAATGACCTATGGTGGCGATATAAAAATTACCACTGTGTTGCTGTATTTCGTCATAAATGTTCAAAAAATTCTCCGGTTAGTTTAATTGAAAATTTAAATTACTGTTCCTTTTTAAACCAAAAATTATATTTCATTAAAGGAAAATAAATTATTTTTTGGTTTCCATATCCTACCAGCAAACGACTTTCTCGAAAACCGTTCGTAAGAAACCAACGTTTGGATTTTTCTGTTGCCGAAATGCTGGTGTAGCTTACCTTTTAAAAAATTTATCGTACATATTAACTTTTGGTTATCAACAGGCCTTACCACCATTTATATTGCCCTCGAACATTGGATTTTTACCTTTTATAAGACAAACAATAAATAGAACTTCTCAAGGGTTTAAAAATTTTCGTAAGATTTGATGCAAAACTTGACACTTTAAAATAAACGATTCTTTTAAGTAGCTTAATATGGCAGTGGCTAAAAGGGAATATTTTTAGGTCACAACTTTATAGGACCCGAAAAATAAGCCCATAAAATATTTGTACTAAATTTTGAAACGCCCTGTATCCGATTAAATGAAATTTTGCTCTTATTGGCACAGCGTAAGCAATAGTAGTAGTCCAGAAGTAAATGATTTTGGAGATACACGGTGTCAAGAGTTCAATCTAGAGTTAGTTTTATATACATAATTTTGTTAATAATAAATTTAATATAATATAGACACAATATTTGGCTAAAGGGGATTTTGGAAACATAAACATTAAAATATACCTTCATTTTAATTGTAAAATTTAGAGGCCGCCACCTGCGGTATCATGCGGGCATTTAAAGCGAAATAGCTTTTTTGAGCCAGTCTGAATTGTAGTTATAAATGAATATGCCTATTTTTTAACAAAATTTACCTAAAAAATATATCCTTGGCAAAAGTTAATTTGAGCAGCCGTTTTTAAGATATCTGGATTTTAAAAATACGGCCTGTAGGGCCAGGTCTAAGCTGCACAGGATATTTTAAAATAAAATGTTATCTTTAAGAGTGCATATTTTTAGAAAATATTTAAAAAATAGTTTAAATAAACCTATGTCCTCAATGTCACAAGTGATAAATTAGCCTATTTTTTTTAAACTTTACCACTCTGTATCTCAAACGTTAGGCTATGAGTACATAACTTAACTTGAGCTTTTCTTCGTAAAATCACTTAAGAATTCACACTTTTAAAGATAAGCATTTTATACAAAAACACCCTGTATAGTTTAAACCTGGCCACATAGAAAGCAACTGTATAGTTAAGAATAATTCAAAAACGGCCGCTTAAATTTACTTTCATTAGGTGCCGCTTTGTTAAGTAAAACTTGTTGAAGAATAAGAATTTTTATCTAAAAGGTAAATACAAAGTGGCTCAAAAACGTAATTTTGTTTTAAATTTTACAAATAAAGTTAGAGCAGATTTTTACATCCATTATTAATAAGAAACTAAATCCTAAATGAAACTTTAAAATCCTGTATTTCCAAAATCATGCATTTTTCGACTAAGGTAAGTTGGGTTAAATCGTTATATTATAGCATAAAGTAACATACCTACGGATAAGAGAAACCATGGCATGCTAAAATTTTCGTACCGCTTTTGCGGCAGGCTTGGCGGCAGGCTTGTCATTTTTCCAGTTTACACTTCAAATGCGTCGGTCGAAGCCTCGCCTCGTGTAACATCAGCGGTGGGGAGACACGTAAGCTTACTGAAATGACTAACTGGCGGTATTTCAACGAGAAACGAATAAAATTATATTGGGAGTTTTCGCATGACCTGTCCTTAAATCGGCTATTCCATGATAACTCTTATAATTTCCTTACTCTATGATTATAGCCCCAGAAATTTATGGCAGTATTTTATCCGCATCTTTTAGAGACACCCAAATGTATGACGAAAAACTATATTTTAAATGTACATCAATTTTGGAAGGCGGGGGCTAATAGCCCATTTAATTGCGCCCCTGATTGCACACAGTTTCCTGCCCACCTTCCAAATTTTTCCGCTGGCTGTCGCCCAACTTTAAAAAAAGTTGGCGCCGCCACTGTAGGTAACAAAAAGTTTAAACATTTTGTTAACAAGTGTAATTATTAAGTACAGTTAAAATAGGATAAAGACAAAAACAATCACTCATTAGCAGTGCCACTTATACGCTTAATAATAATACTGACTATTAATAACAGTAATAACAATAATCTGCAAACCAAAGAAATAAGACATGTTACCCTTGCGTGGTCACGAGATATTTTCGTACCAGGGTATCTTCTGTCGTCCTTACTAAACACCTTAATAATACATAAACTGCAGCTGACCTTTCCCACAAAATAAACTATGACTTGCTATTTTACTTTAATTAATTTTAGCCAAATATTTATGCTCAGGTATAAAAAGCAAGGCAGGTGCTCCGAAACCTATAACTCCATTCTCAAACCGCAAGACATCTTTTTATCTTTAGACACATTGTTAACAAAACAATAAAAGAGATATAAATGATCGGTATTTTTTTACAATTTAATCGCCTTTTCAAGACACTGTCGATAAAAGGTATTTGTTTTTTTAAGCTTTAATTGGCCCAAACGTCAGTTTGAAAGATGGCTGCGATAAAGGCTCTTGTGTATTTGCGATAAGGAGAAGTTATACATCAATTTAATTTCTATTGGTAAAATCTGATCTGTCTGTTTATTGGCAAGTATTTTAAAGATCTGTTTTTAAATTTATCTAGTGAAACCGTTGTTGACTGTTTAAGTGCCAATTATTTTGTTAAGTCAAAGATATGGGGTAACAAAAGAGAAATTTAACAAAATACATTGTTGCTTTGTTTTCTTTGATATTTTGTAGAAGGTGTTTTTAAAACGCGCGAAAAAAATGCAACCACAACTAAGACAAAAATATGCCTATCTGAAACCACTTACCTTACTTCAAAAGTCGTTAATTTGGAAAATACGCACTGTTAAAAAATTTGGTTTTAGTTTTTAATACATAATTTTGTTAATATTTAGTGCATTTTCACAATATTTGGCAATTCTTTACTTATCGGACACCACACTGATTTTTATAATTTTTGGTAATCAGGGGTTTTTAAAAGCTTTGATTACGAATATAAAGAAAAAATTAGTCCGCAACGTTTTGTTCTCGAGATATACATCATTAGACTTGATTAGAAAACTAACCCAAATTTATCATTTCTTCCTTCTTTTGCACGCAATTCTTCAATATTTGATTTTTAGCTCTTAAAAATTATTTTTTTATTTATTTTATCCTTTTTTTTTTAAATTGCAAACATTTACTTTTAATCATTCTTATCTCAGTAGCAATGGCGATGCTCTCATCTGCGATAAAAGTAAAGCTTTGCAATTTTGTGGAATAAAGAGATGTAGAAAACTGGGGGTTTAAAAGGTGGAAATTAAATATTGATTGCCAATTAAGCTTTAAATCAAGAATTGTAAAAGATAACGTGAAAATAGGGTAAATTTGCTTTTTAAGTTCGATGATGGGTACCCCAAAATAAAACGTTGACTAAAAATTATTTTAGATTCGAAATCAGCGTCCAAAAACAAAATCCGTATGCCAAAAATAATCAAACTCGGAATGATGTACAATAAGTAAACAATTACCCAATATTAAATGAAAGGAAGTTTTGTAGGGTTTAAAATTATAATTTGTTGTCAATTTTATGGTAATGTTTAGAGGGCCCACCTGCGTTATCTTAAACACATTTAAAAAGAAGCCACTCTTTACTAAATTTTTAGCTAAAACTGTTAGCTCAGTATTTTTACCATTAGGAATTTGTAATTGCATTTTTTCTGAACGTTTTAGAGACACCCTGTATAAAATCCAGGCCAGTCGCAGAAATACTATATACCTGAACAAATTACAAAACCAAAAACATAAATAAATAAACGTCCTCACCTTCGAAAAACTATAAAACAGCAGAAAAAGACAAAAAAGGTCCTAGCCCTTTTAACATACATTTCTCTTCTGGGGAGGGGGCAAAATTCCACAAAAATGGCAATAATGCTCCACTTCCACCGAAAAAGCCTATTCCTACCTCTCCTGGAGGGATACAATTGCCCTTATTGCCCCCCTGCCTACAGCTCTGATAAAATCAATGGAGACATTTCGATGTAAATATAACAGCATATGACTGACATCTTAACGGTTCTTCTGCAAATACAATTATTAAATATTGTTTTTACAGCATCCTTAATAATATCGGGTGTCGAAAAAGTTAGTAGCAAGCCTGTCATTTTCTTTAAATTTATGCAGATTTTTGATAATTTTTCTTTTTTTTACATAAAAGCTAAAACAATAATATCTTAGCAAATTATTAGTAAAACGCTAGGCTGCAAAGATACGTTTAATTTTCCTTCTCTATTTTTAGGGTAGGCCAGCGTTTCACTTGTGATATCTTAAAAACTATGTAGTTTAGAGTTAGGATATGACTAACAAATAAGATGAAGAAATGGAGATATTAGGTGGTAAATGTTAATTTACCATTCATCTTCGAACTACCCCACACTATTGTACAAGTTATTTACGACTGTTTAAATCGAAAATTTCCTTTGACATCTTACAAAAACGTTTATGAGCACATCCTGTATTAAAAATAAACAAACTATTGCATGGTTTAATAAACTGAAGGGATGCACTGATCATTATTTATTTTATAATGGTCCACTAATCAACTGCCCCATAATGAAGCAATTAGGAAACGCTCACAAAAACGAGCCGGCAAATTGTTGACGTGTACAATTGAGACATCATCATTTCGACTGACTGTGGGTAATTACCCTAATAAAGTATAATTAAAAACTATCTTGTTTTTAAATCGCCGGGTTCTTGTTTTGAAGTCAGCCAGCCTTGCAATTCGACGGAGCCTTTGGCCAGACGGGTAAAATCACATGCGAAATTAGTTAACTTTTATGTGTTGTAACTTTTCATTAAAAAATGCGCCATGGGCTATTATACACATAAAAATTTATAGAAGAAAATTTCACAATTAAGTTATTAGCTTCGGCACACAAAAAGAATAATCGAGTGACCCAGTGGACATGTAGCTGCCGAAAAGAAAAATATT
Organism: Listronotus bonariensis; assembly: GCA_014170235.1. Taxonomy (NCBI): domain Eukaryota; kingdom Metazoa; phylum Arthropoda; class Insecta; order Coleoptera; family Curculionidae; genus Listronotus; species Listronotus bonariensis. The sequence continues at coordinate 63,544 of JACEGR010000742.1, read as the reverse complement.
TTTAAAGATATTACATTGAAGTTTAAAGATACTCTATAGCCAATGGTCCTCTTATGGAATCTAACAATTTATTTTTTGCGACTGTCGGTTTAAACCGAAGTATTTCCTTAGTATATTGTTTAAGTCCATCGGATTTGCCTAAAATTATCTTTTTTACGACCGTTGAAAAAATGATGTCTTTTTTAATGACTTGACATGAAGATAAAGTACTCAATGTTAGTACACTACATAAAGTGTTAAAAAAGTAACTTTTTTCTAACGCTTTGAGGCTTTTTACACTTTAAATAGGTGTTTTGCTTTAATGCCTACTACATTTTTTTTAAATATGAATTTATGCAATATAAGGGTATACGCGACATTAACTGAACTAAAATTCAAGTTAACTTTGTTCTTTCCATTACTTTGTTTAGTTCGTGTGTAATAAAATGTAAAATATGACTGTTTACAAATAAATTTAACTAAAATTATAGAAAATTAAAAGTAATAATGAATTTGAATCAATTAAAAATTGAAAAGAAAAATTAAACTGTTTTAAAATTATTTAAAAGTCTAAATCATTAAAATCTGTATAAAAATATGCATTTTTTTATACTTATGTACTTGTTTTATAACATCAACGAGCAATTTTTTAAAGAAGCCGTACACGTCGTTGAAGTCGGTGACTTCAATTTTTACAAATGCTGCAAGTTGTATTAAAAGTTCTTTTTATTAAAAAAATGTACCTAATGTACAGGGTGGTTTTGTATGTTTGGCATTGTAGGGTATAGGCTAAACGGTAAGTGATACAAAAAGACTTAAATAAGTGTCCTGTTTTATTTTTGAGTAATTAGTTTAATAGCGCAATCAGATCTACGTTAACTCAATTGGTTTAGAAGATACAGGGTGATTTTCAAAATTCGTCGATTTTTATTATGACTTATTAATTAGACAATTATGAAGATAGAAACAAACTTTAAATACAAAAGTTTTATTACTTTTTATGTACCTAAAATAAATGTAAATATACCTAAAATAAATGTAAATGTTTTATGACCCTTTCACATTCAAACTTACTACTTACGTTTTTTCTTGCGATTATAACAAAATATTACACCTAATAGTTTGCATTGTTCCAAACAACAAAATTAACAAAAAAAAATAGTTGGCCCTGAATTAGATCAATATTCATTTATTTTTTAAAGGATATGTATATAAACACCCCAATTTAACAAGAATACCAAAATATTTATAACCCAAAATAATAACAAAAACAAGAAATTGTTTCATTTATAATAGCAACCAAACAGATATCTTAATTAATTATTAAATTTTTTACGCTGGTGTTTAATTACAAAATGTGCTTAAATGCTTTCCATTTTATTTGGTGCATTTTTGGACTTGGCTTGTAATCGAACTAATGGCGATATAGAAGTTAATATTTCATATTCCTCTAATTTAATTTTTAATAACGTATATCTATTATATTGCCACTGAATTTTACAAGCTGAGTCCAAAGATGCATCGAACAAAAGGGAAAGGATCTGAGCACATTTTGTGATTAAGCATCAGCACAAAAAAAATAGTACTTAAGATAATAATTGTTTATTTGCTATCATATATGGATTTATTTTCTGTGGTTTTAATTGTTGTGGGTAATAAATATTTTAGTATTCTCGTTAAATTGAGGTCTTCATGTACATACCCTTTAAAAAATAAATGTTTATTAATTCAATTTATGTCCAACTATGTTTTTGTATGTTTTCGTTAGTTTTGCTGTTTAGAACAATAAAAAATATTATGTGTTATATATTTTTGTAATCGCAAAAAAATACAATTTCTTAAAATACCTAGATAAAAAGTGTCCCATTTTAAAAAATTGTACTGTTGTTAATATCTTAAAAATTAAAACATTTATATTTATTTTAGGTATGCTACTGGATACTAAGTAAAAAGTCATAAAAATTTTGTTGTGGAGTTTGTTTCTATCTCCATAAATGTCTGAGTAATAAGACATAATAAAAATCGACATATTTTAGAATCACCCTGTCTTCTAAATCAATTAAGTTAATGTAAATCTGATAACGCTTTTAAACTAAACATGAAAAAAGAGAACGGGATACGTATCTTAGTCTTTTTGTATCACTTACCGTTTTGTTTATACCCTATAAGCCCAACCAAAAAAACACCCTGTATAAATATATTATTTTAATATTATTAAGTTCTTTATTTAGCAAATATTTCAGCTAATTAGTTATTAAAAAAACAATTTTACAATATATGTTAATTAAAATTAAAGTTATTAAATGTTTAAAAAGTATAAAATTAAAATTGTTTAACCAAAGAGCCAATAAAGCACATTAAAAAAAATACAAATTAAATAGGATTCACAAAAATAGTCACACCAAATCTAAACAATATATACATATATAAAAATAGAATTATAGAGTAAAAACAAAACTTAAACTTAAACAATCAAGAAACAAACAAAATATAGCGTGCCAAAGTCACATCACAAAATATTCCACTCTTTTAAAAGGAATGTCTTAAGTTTTACTTTAAAAGTTAAAATTGAAGTTATATTTTTAGTTCATAAGCTGACTTATTGAACATGTCCAAACCCCTAAAAAAGAGAATTCTGACATATTTTTTTATTCTTCGGTGTAATAAAGAAGTCATTCGCCTGCCTTGTACGATATGTATGAATATCACGGTTATAAGCCAACTTATTGACCAGATATGAAGGTGTCAGACTCAACTTAATTTTAAACATAAACACCATAACAGAATATTTTAAATATTCAAAAACCTGCAGCCTGAAGCACTGGTGCATTACTCTTATGGGAGTATATTTAGAGCAGCACAATATCAATCCCATTGCTCTATTTTGCAATTTCTCATTTTGGTTGAGCATACATAGAATAGTTGCACAATAATTGAAGTGTGGCAATATTATTGTATTATACACTGTAAGTCTTGCCCAAAAGGATAGATATGCAGAGCAACGAGACAGATAGTTGATGCAATAGCTTATCTTTAAAATACCAAAATAAGCATGATCTTTAAAAGTCAACCTGTCATCTATTATTACCCCCAGATATTTAATTTTATTTACTTGATTTATTCTTGAGCCTTCTATTTTAATTAAAAAGTTACGAATATTAAAATAAGTCCTAATTTTTTCAGTACCAATTAACACAAACTGGCTTTCAGCTTAGTTTATACTTAAAAAGTTTTTACATGTATAATTGTAAATTTTGCTTAATGCATTATTAACCACCTCAACCAAACACTCCACATTCTCTCCTGATGCATACACCAAAGTATCATCTGCAAACAGATGAACATCAACACCCTCGGCAGCATCTACAAGGTCATTTATATACAGAAAAAAAAGTATCGGACCCAAAGTACTTCCTTATGGTACTCCATGTTCGTTCCAGTTCGTCCAAGTTCACCAAATGATACCCCATTCAATGACATACAACTTTTTTGAAAAAAAATTATATATGTAAGAAATTGCATAAGATATTACTATTTTTTACAAATAGTAGTTTTGTAAGCACGAGTTGTAAGTAAACTAAAACTATTTTTGTGACAGTCCAATTCTACAATTTTTAACATTTCTAAAAATTGACCCTTAATGTTATTTTGCTGCATTTATGTTCACAAGGACCTCAAGGGCCTTAAAAGTTTATGTCGTACTTAATTGAACTCTGAGAATAAGCCAAGTTCTTCTAAGCATCTATAATGAAAAATAAATATTACCATGGAAGAAGCTAAGGGCCTGAATAAATATTCTCCGATAACGCAAATAGGCGATTTTATTTGTACGGTTTCAAATCTTTAAAAATTTATTGTAATGTGATACATTTAAAGTAAAAAGATAAAGGTCCCTAAAACTGCTTTACAATTCATTGTAGCCGAGAAGGAAGAAGTAATTTTTAAAGGGGAGACCAACTTCAGATGAAATGCGGTAATTTGAAAACATTTTAGCTAAATGGCCTTAAAGGAAAAAAATCCTTTTATATTTATTGGATTTTCTGGTGATTACCTATTAATTAATTTGTATTTAGCGTTAAATTTAGGGGGTAGCCCGGGAGAACATTCCCCTCCGGAGGAAAAAAATTCCTCCCGAGAAATTTGGTATGAATTCATAAGTATGTTGTTCCATACATAGTGGGTTAGTAAAAAGTATCGCGCCTAAATATCTTTAAAACCGCTAAAGCTAAATTTACCAATTTTAGTATCTGGAAGGTATCGGGCATAAAGAATTCAATAGTAATATCAGCACCGTTGCCAGATTTCCCTGTTTTGCGCTACACGTATTTTTTTCGTTTTTGGAAATGGAATTTTCAATTTATTTTTATTGCAATAAATTGCGCCACATTTGGGAAATTTGATTTTTAAAGTACATACGTGTTTTGAACACAAAATAAATAACCATATTTTTTTAATAAATAGGTTATTACTTTGTGGTTTTTAACACATGAGACAGATTTCCCGGTTATTTTTATTCCATTAAATTGGGCTCAAATTTAGTAAGTTTCTAAATATGATACACTAGACTTTTAATAAGACGTTAGGACGTTAGGGCCTAAATATCTTTAAAACCGCTAAAGCTGCGTTTACAAAATTTGGTATATTAGGGTGTTTAGGCATATCCAATTGATCAGCGATTTCAGTATTGTTGTCAAATTTTAATGAAATTGCGGTGTTGCCATATCTCGATAACTGGTAAAGATTGAACTTTAAAAATTTGAAATGTTGCTAATGTTGGCGCGCTTGTTTTATTGCAAATAAAATAAATAGGACATTCAATTTAAAATTTTAAAAATATTACGTGTAGCGCAAACATTAAAAAACTGGCAACAATGACAATAACACTGTTTAATTTTACTTGCCCAGAAACCTTCAAATACAAAAATTTGCAGTGTAGCAGTTTTAGAGATATTTGAGCGCATCTGAACTTTTTACTCAAAATGTGGTGTTGTCAGAGAGTAAAAATAAAAATTTTAATTTTTTTATAAACTTGTTAAATTTTGCCTGCGCAATTTATTTCCATGAAAATATAATTGAAGTATTCCTTAAAAAAAACAAAAAAAAGTATAACACAAAACTGGTAAATCTGGCAACGGTGCCGATATTACTATCTTCTAACCGATACCTTTCAGATACCAAATTTGGTAAATGTAGCTTTAGCAGTTTTAAAGAGATTTAAGAGTTGCAGTAGGTACTTTTTACTAAAACAGTATAATATAAAAGCGTAAAGTAAGCGGTTGGTTTGATTTTTACACCTAAAGACCTTTTTTACCTTTAGCTCTTTTGAGGGTATTAAATTTTTTGGTTACTTCGGGGATCCCCCAAGAATATGATACTTCCCTCCGGAAAATAAATGTCTAAATTCTACACTATATATATTGACTAAAAAACTAATTATTGCATTAAAATACCAGCTTGCTATATTGTAGGTTTTAGATCGGGTCAGATTCCTTTCTTTTACACCTTTTGTTCTGGATTTTTTTAATTAACGTATCTCAGCTATTTATGTAAACTTAGAAAATCACTATCTTTGCTTTAGCTTACTTAAACCCTAAAGCTTATTACTGGCACAAACTAACAACATTTTCAAAAATTGATCTTGGATTAACCCGAGCCATGAAAGCCCGTTGATTGATCGGATCCTTCAACCGGGTTGGATCCTGCTAACCGGGGAAAAGCCAGGGTTTAACAAAAATGTACAAATCATTTTACTTTTCAGGTTTTAATAATTTATATGGTGTTTATACCAAAAGAAAAAAGTACAAAAAACCATAATTTGATATGCATTGATTATTTACATCTTAAATATTGTTAAAAATCTTTAAAAATAACTGCACAACCAGAAAGAAAGCAAAAAAATATGTTTTCTTTTGACACGAAGCCAATGAATTAAGGCTAAATAAAAACATCCGTGTTTAGAAATTAACAAAAACCCCAGTGAATCTTGAAAACAGGTGATGAGATCTATCCCCACTCATCGGATCAATATTTGAAAATGCCTTAAAGTGCTTCTTTAAATTAATCACACCAATATTACTTCTTGTTTACATCAACGACACTCATCAATTTTAGGCGTTCAACCAATTATAACCGCGGTATTAAATGGTGACAACTTTGACGTATGATACATTGTTTAAACGTCAACATAACCGATTGGTAAAAACCGTTTTAAAATTGGTTCTTCGCCTAAAATTGATGAATGTCTCTTAAAATCATTTAGTTTTTTAAACCAGTTCTCAAGCCTAAATTTAGAAATAATCGCTGAGTTATAAATAAATAGATTAGATTAAAGCTGGAATATAAATTCTCTACCACCACAACCTAAAGAGGTTTATTGTCTATCTTCTATCCATACCGCGTTAGTAAAAAGTACTGCAAATTTTGAAAACCCTAAACAGTAGCGTAGCTAGGCTTAGGCGGTGTAGGCTTGACCGTTTTTTCATGGTTCAGCAACGACTGCAAGATATTTGGTATGTTGATTCTAAGCATTGGCTAAACAACCGCCACCGGTTTTGCTCAATTACAGGAAGAAAATCGCCGTATGGCGACTTTATCTATTTACGTATATGAAAACCGCAAAAATCTAATTTATTTTTTATTACCAGGAATTTTTACTTATTTTATCGGAAGATGCCACCGCTCGGCGGTTTTGCTTATAAAAACTATTACAAACCACCGAATAATAGTTAAAGTTAACCAAACCCTAATAATTATTTGTTTTATTGTTTATTAATATCTTTATTATTGACTTAAGAACATAAATAAAATATGACGTTACGTTTAACACCTACGAAGATTTTTTGGAGCTCTTCATAGCTTAAAAAAAATCTTCTTGGAAAAAAGCAAAAAGCAAGTATTTATTTTAGCGTCAAGAAAAAAAAACTAATTGTTTCATAAAACTTAAATTAAAGTATGTATTGTATTGAGGGTGGAACAAACTGTAAAATTCTTAGAAAAGGAAAAAAGTAACATGATAAATAATTCTTAGACACTGCTTATTTCTCCAATCATATCATTAATGTTTAACAGAAATAATTTGGGTGGGCCCATAGCAACAGGGTTATAAGTTTTGACATGCAAGCCACAGGTTCAAAGTTCGAATAATGAATAACTATAAGTAACGATTATTTTTAACCACCCTGTATTTAATAATTGTCAAAATATTAATACGCTCCACTAAAGTAGTTGTTTCTTTAGGAAAAACCTAACCCACTTGGCATTAAAGGCGTTTCTTTAGAAAAAAATAATGGTTATGTAATGACTTGCAAACGTCATTTTTGACATACAATCTAAAATAAGTAAAAAACGGTTAGACATAGTTATAGGATACTAGCTGACTCGGCAAACGTCGTTTTCCCATATAAATAATTTTTAAGTAATTTCTAGCCTAAAAATTTAAAAAAATGTTAAGGTGGACAACCCTTATCACTAAGGGGTATGAAAAATAGATGTTGGCCGATTCTCAGACCTACTCAATATGCTCACAAAATTTCATGAGAATCGGTCAAGCCGTTTCGGAGGAGTACGGGAACGTAGATGGGGGTTGGGTACGGGAACGAACATTGTGACACGAGAATTTTATATATAAGATTATATATAAAATATGTATAGAATTTTACGCAGAAGCTAAAAAATAAATAATATGATAATATATATGGGTGTTCCATTTAAAATAAGGAAGTAGCCATCATCTTTTGGTATAACCGGAAGTGTCAACTGACTTTATCATGTTGCCCAATTTTTAAAATTTTGCAAGGCCTACTTTTTGAGAAATCGATCGCAGCAGTTCCCGGTGGGACACCCTGTATATAAGTCCCTAGTGTCGTAAGAGTAGTTTAAGTTATCACTTAATAAACGGTTGGAGATAGACACCATTCGAAACGTCGTGTATCAGATAATGGAAGTCCAGGAATGTACTATATTGAAGGGTATTAAAATTTACAAAGTACTGCTATCAACGCATTTAACTAGAACAGGATTTTTATACGATTTAAGCCAGATACCTACTTTAAATTGTCACCAGTAGCGTAGCTAGGCGTAGGCGGTATAGGCGGTCGCCAACAGCCTCGCGGCTGGGTGCCTCGCGGCAAGGTTAAGGTATGAAATGTGATATAGGAAAAGTACCGAAATGAAAGATGTGGACGGTCTTGGAGGCCAAAAATTGTAAATTAGGGGCCCCGCAAAACTGTTGAAAAGTAAAAAAAAATGGGGATGACCCTTCTTCTTGGGCCTCGATAACTTCGCCTAAGCCTAAATGACCTTGCAAGAAAGGTTGGGACCTGTTTTTTTGCTCCTTAATAATTTTTTGTCATGTAAGGGGCTTCGCGGACACGACTTCACCTACGCCTACTTTTAGTCACGCAACGCCACTAATTGTCACTGTGACATTAAAAAGAAGTAAAATACAACAAGTAGCCTTTTCGTATCTCTTAACTGTTTCTTTTTGTTTAAGTTATCCCTGTATTTTTCGTAAATAAAATAAAAATAAATCTTAGAATTTAGGTAAAATATATGTGGACTCTGAGAAAGGAAGGGATTTCTTAAAAAGCTAACTAATTAGAAATATAAGGTGTTAATTTGATAAATAACTTTTAAAGAATGCCGGCTCATTTAAATACAGACTTTTTATCAGGCAGATAATTTTAAACAATGCAATGGTTTGAAACCTATTTGTTACTGGAAGTGACTGTCTAGATAATATCTTTTAATTTTATTAGTTCAGGTATGCTGTAGTAATTAATCTTATGTTTCTAAGACAAATTAAAAAACATAATTTAAATAATTAAAAAGTAGGTAAAAAAATATACGAAAAGATATCTTTCTAATTAAATAAAAAATTAAAATATATTTTCACCTTAAATTTTATTTAGCTCAGCTGACCTTTTCATAATAATCTGTACCTCTTCTCGAAGACCTATTTATCGTGTCTTTTTATTGACTTATGCAAAAACAGATCTCAGATCGTCTACTACGATATATCACCGAAAAAGATTTGCTTAATTTTTTGAAAAACAAGGCGTTAAATTTTTTTAAAAAGTCGATTTTTCTTAAATATCTTAAAAACCCTTAAACCGATTTAGATAAAAGTCGGTACATTTATTTAATGCAATAATGCGCTTGTAAAGCTTTACCTATATTAAGAATATTGGATCCAGGAGCGTCTCAGTGGCCACCACATTCAAGAATATTGAAAAAAAATTACGCCAGTGACTTTTTATATTTTTTTATTATTTTTTACCGATTGTGCAATTATAGAATTTTCTTCGTATCCAGCTTCGTTTTAAAATAAATTTAAGCCACTTTAATTTATTCCAAAAAGTACACATAGACAACACATTTTTTCTCAATAACCTTATATTTTTCAGCTAGTTCTTACATATTTTTTATGAAAAGGGTTTTCACTAACTGCTTTTGTTAGTAGTGTTTTTTTAAGATTGGGTTTAAACTTCAAGGCTTTGTCAGTTACCTACTTCATAATTTATGTGTTTCACGTGACGTCACTTTGGTTTTGTAGGTGTGCATTAAAACTAACTAGTCCGACATCTTGCGTATTCCGCCTTGTTGGATTCAGATTGACGTCACACAGCTATTCATTCATTGTCATCCAAACTAAGCGAGTATACCAAATTTCAGCTGAATCGGTTTAAGATAAAGCTTGAAACGAGTTGCAAGATACCACGACATAGGTACTGTATAAGCAATAGATAAACGTAAATCGCCCAGTAAAGCAACAACAAAGGATGTACGATAAATCATTTGTTAACATGCCGGTATCCACGTACGACTGTCCCATTTCCTTCCATTGCCTATGTGTTATGTTATTTAGCTGATCCGGTAAACATACATTGCAAGTTAAATAAAAGCCTTTATCAATGAATTTTGGTATTCAAATACTTTTTTCCTGTGTATTTAAATCCTGAGGATTTGAATACTATTTTAAATGCAGTGTTTAAGATTTGTATTCGAACACAGGATTTCAGTTTTCGACCCAACTCGACGTGTAGGTTAAAAGATACCTTTATCCTTTGAATTTGTATTGTTAAAAGTATTAAGCCGACAAAAGTTTGTAATTAATTATTTTTAAATTATCTTGGCCACATTGGCGGTTTAAATGGCGTCGATTATTACAACCCTTATTTTATAAATAGCCACAAAAACTAATTAATGTGAGGAATTATAGAAATAAAAAATTTAATACTTATACAGGATATTCTATTTTAATTTTCTTAATTTAGTACCACCTTCATTTTATCCTTTTATTTGGATTTATTTTCAAAGTCGATTCCATAAAACGTCTATAAAATAGAAGAGTAATCTCTTTAAATTACATCGAACCCAAAATCTAATTAAGTTAAAAGAATAAAATATAGTTCCCGAAATTTAATCTTAAATTGATCTCTATAGCGTAAAATATGGCTTCCTTCTCGGTTACAACCAATTGTTTAGCATTTAAGGGACCTTTATCTCTTTACTTTAAAATGCACCGCATTACAATAAATTCTCAAAGATTAGAAACCGCACACATAAAATCACCTTTTGCTGTTATCAGACCTTATTTATTCAGGTTCTCTAAGGCCCTTAGCTGCTCGGATCGTAATATTTATTTTACATTATAGGTGCTTAGAAAAACCTGACTTATCTTAAAGAAAAGCAAGAGTGTATTGAGAAATTGACGGTTTTTGCGTTTTTTTGTATTAGCAAGAAATACTACAGCAGAGCCAGTAAGGGTACGTTTTTAATTCCATCGATTGTGAATTGTAAATTGTAAATGACGTCATGACATGTTCTGATAAATCCCTAGAAATGAATTTTTGAAAAACCGTTTGCTGTTTGTTCTGCTATACAACTGTTAATGCCCAGCTAATTGTCTTATCTTTCTCTCCGTAATAATTTTAATGTTTTGACTACCTGCTCTGCCGTCCAACGGAAAAACACCTTATGTATCATATTTTTCAAAATTGATTTTTTCCCATTTTTGTTTCTGTTAGCCTAAATTTTTCTATTGTTGCAAAAAAAATAATTACTATTTTCATTAAAAAACTGCTTCAAAAAGAAATAAACTTTGCCATTTCGTATGTATGATTAAACGACAAAAAATAATTAATACCGTTTTTTAATTAAGGCAAATCTTACCATCTAAGTAAACCGGTAAACTCTGCTATGCTTTCTACACAAGAAAGGTATACCTTGTTTGTATATGTTGTATACCTTGTAAGAACCAGTTTGAGTAACCGTTTTTGAGATATTCGTGTTTAATGCACCTTATTACAATCAATTCTCAAAGATTAGAAACCGCACATAAAATCACCTTTTGCTGTTATAAGACCTTATTTTATTCAGGTTCTCTAAGGCCCTTAGCTGCTCGGATCGTAATATTTATTTTACATTATAGGTGCTTAGAAAAACCTGACTTATCTCAAAGAAAAGCAAGAGTCTATTGAGAAATTGACGTTTCTGTTTTTTTTTGTATTAGCAAGAAATGCTACAGCAGAGCCAGTAAGGGCAAGGTTTGGATGTTTCGAAACAAATGAATAGTAAATGACATCATTATCCTTGTTCGCTGTTTACAGCAGCTGTAGAACACTTGCGATTTTGACTAACTGATTGACGTCAGTTTTACAGCAGCTCAAAGCAGCTGTTGGCGACCTCAAGCTAGATTGTCTAACCACTGTCTATTCCAACAGGGTTAAAAAATTCAAAGAGGTGACAATATCTGTCAAATTTGAGGTTCAACGGTCAAACAAAACATGATAAAATGTAACAGTAATTACAATAACAATATGATAACAATAATAAGTATGTGTGAAGAACAATATGAAGAATTAATTCATACTGCAATTGAAGATAATTGCGCATTTTTGTTATAAAACTGCGGAGACAGAATTTACGAATTAACCATTTTGAGAATATATTATTATTTTCGTTAATGTCATCTGTCATTGGCGGTAAGCGCTTTTATTTTTTCGATTTACATTTTAATGGCGTCAGCTGTTAGCAGCTGTAAGACAGAGAATTAAGAAAAATACCCTAATTTGTTAGCCTTTTTAAAGCATATTTAAAAAACTAAACACCCTAGATACACAGTGACAATACGCAATAAGTAAAATACAATTTTTAAATATTAAAGTTTATATGAGTTGTTTCAAAACATATTTGCCATTTTACCCTAAGGGCTGGGGTAAATATTTAAAAGAAATGATACGCTACTGTATTTTTCTATAATAAAAATATTTTTTTGAATCCCAGTTTTATTTAAAACAAATTTAATCTTGATTTTTTGTTTAATATACGGTTTTCGCGTAAATGAATAGAAACCATTTCTTGGCGTGGTAAAATCCCTAACTAATTAAAGAATAAATAGCAAAGATAAATTTTTACTGAAGATTTTGATATTAGGAATACAAAATGACCATGCCAAAAGCCGGTTTTTATTTTTTTATTCAAACACCATTCCTTAAACAAAAAAAAGTCATAAAATCCAATTTGTTCTAACCTAACGACGATTTAAAAATTTATTTTGATTTTGTTTAAATGCACTGGCGTACCACTTTTTTAAATATTTACCCTAAACCCTTTATAGACGACACTGGCAATTTTTTTTTGGTATGTCAACAAATGTCTCTGATTCAAAGGAGACGTCTTTTAATTTTTTGAAAATATTTTAATTGGTATAAAAGCTATAATAAAAACTATTTTTTTAATTTAAGATGTTTAGGACATATATGTTCATAAAAAGTTTTTTTTTAATTTTCCATTGGAGAATCACGCCTTAAAGTTTGTCGGTTGAGTTACTGGACACTGAACACCCTATATATATATATATATATATATATATATATATATATATATATATATATATATATATATATATATATATATATATATATATATATATATATATATATATATATATATATATATATATATATAATTTATTTCATGTTATTATCATGTTTTACATGTTTTGTTTAATCTTATTATACACTGTGTGCAAAAGTCCCGGAACCCCTTAATAATTCGCAAATGCGCTCATTTATCGAAAAGTCTTCCAAATAAAGTTTATAGATCTATTTTATAAAAATATGTATACATGTACAGGGGGCATCACAACGAAAATATAGACACAAGTTACCTTTTTTTAAATGGAATGGTTTATATTTTATTGGATTTTTGAATTCTCCACAAAATTTTAACATGACTTTGTGTAACATATGTCTATACCTAAACTCACTAGTTTAAAAGATCCCCAAACCCTCGAATCATAAGAAGCGTTATTCTCTCTTTCTCAGAAAGTGCCATGACTAGTTATTTTAAATAGTTTAACTAACAACTGCTCAATAATTACCAAACGTTACTTATACATGTCATACATACCCAAAAATGTTACTACTATGTAAATGTAACTATATATGTAAATATTGTAACAGGTGAAAATAAAAAATATCGATAAAATACTTTTTTAAACCCTTGTATCTTTTAAACTAGTGAGTTTAGGTATAGCATATGTTACACAAAGTCATATCAAAATTTTGTGGAGAATTTAAAAATCCAATAAAATATACACCATTCCATTTAAAAAAAGGTAACTTGTGTCTATATCTTCGTTGTGATGCCCCTGTACATGTAAACATATTTTTATAAAATGGATCTAAAATATATCTAATAACTTTATTTGAAAGACTTTTCGATAAATGAGCGCATTTTGCGAATTATTAAGGGTTCCTGGACTTTTTGCACACAGTGTATATATTAAAATGCGCAAATTCTTCATCGTATACTGACACAAAACAGTACACGAAAGACAAATGAAACTAATAATATAGTTTAAAGTGAAAAATGTGTGCATTACAATATGAATAATGATATTAAAAAATAAATTTAAAACAAATCAAAAATTAAATACATACTGGGTTAGTAAAAAGTACTGCAACTCTTTAATATCTTAAAAACCGCTAAAGCTAAATTTACCAATTTTAGTATCTGGAAGGTATCGGGCATAAAGAATTCAATAGTAATATCAGCACCGTTGCCAGATTTCCCTGTTTTGCGCTACACGTATTTTTTCGTTTTTGGAAATGGAATTTTCAATTTATTTTTATTGCAATAAATTGCGCAGATTAAATTTTATAAATCCACAACAAAATTTAATCTTCAATAGCTGCTAAGATATGACAACCCCACAAAAAGTTTAAATGCGCTCAAATATCTTTAAAACCACTTAAGCTGCATTTAAAAATATTGGCATTCAAGGGTCTCAACAAATAATAAAGAGAGAATTTTAAAAATTTAAAAACTTAATAATTTGATACGTATAATTTATTGCAATAAAAATAAATGGGGCATTGAATTTAAAAAAAAAAAATAGTAGCACAAAACTGGGAAATCTGGCAACAGTGCCGATATCATTTTTTAATTCCACGTGTGTAACACACCTTAGATACCAAACTTGGTAAAAGTAGCTTTAGCGGTTTTAAAGATGTTTAAGAGTTGCGGTACTTTTACTAACCCAGTATGTATATCTCGTTTTGAACACTTTGTTTTGACACTTTTCCACTGTTATTTGTGCAATCTTAAGCCATGACTAACAGAAACCTAAAAAATATGTTCATAAGTTTTTAACACTTTACTACTTCTTCACGTTTTGTAAGCTGTATTTCTTAGACATGCACATGATATATATTTTAAATCTAATGCAACTTTGGAGAAAATATCGCTCAAAATTTCGAAATTAAATTGTCGTAGACATGTAAGATGCAGTTGGTGCATGATTTATGTACTTTTAGTGTTACATTAAAATATACCCCAAATAATTTTTACACACTTTACATTTAAGTGGTAAGATTAATAAGGATAAATAAATAAATAAAAATTGTTGCCACTTTTCTGAAAAAAGTTTGTTTAGGTACCTACTATTGTCTTTAGTAATTTTACGTTAAAGTTTTATCATCTTGAATATTAGTTTTGCATTTTCTAAGATCAGTTTATACACGTCGTGCTATCATCTAACTCAATGTGTTGAACACAAATAGGACCTTTTGTTACTGTTGAAAATAGATGTTTTTCACTAATATTCTTTTCTCGCATTTATTTACCTCGACGAAAAACCCTAAAATAAGTGACGGAAATCTCTCTGTTACATTAAATTATTTTACTTTTTTTTTAGTAAACTCGATTCGATTCGATTTGATTTGATGCGATTTAATTTACTTGTAAGGTTTTTGTGTATTTTTTATAAACTTAAAAAAAGGGGACGGCATAAGATCATTTTTTCATTGGATATATTTTAGGCCATAAACTATAAGTTCAGAGGGCGATTGCTAAAAACAAATCGATTTGGGAAATAATGGACACCCTACTGTAGATAGGTCTCGTCCGCTGTACATTTTTTTGTGCACCTGTGCACTGGCTAATATTTATAAAAAAAAGTTTTCTGTACACCTGGCGCGACCTATCTAGAGGCATGTTTTTTGACCCGCTAAATTTGAATTTCAAATTAGTTTAAACCGTACACCTTCCAGTTTTGACTAGATTGAAAAAACAAAAACCGTAGGAAATAGCGAAAATTTTCACCCATTTTTTTACGGTTTTTGCAATTTACTCGAAATTGGGAGGTGTACGGCCTAAACTAATTTGAAATTCGGATTCAGAGGGTCAAAAACATACCCGTAGATAGATCGCGTGTCGCGTCCGGTGCACATCAAACTTTTTTTTGTGTGCCGTTGTAATTTACTTAAAATCTTAAAATATCAAAAGGGTCTTAAAAACAAATCATTTATTTGGTGGAAAATTTATTTTTCTTAACATTGACTGTATGATCATAATTTTGCGCATAAACTTCGGGCCCGTACGCAAAAATGTTTTTTTTTTTGGGGCAGTGGGGGGAAGAAAGTAACGAAAAAGAACTTTATCAACTTAAAAAAATTGAACAGCAAAAAGTCCTCACATACCGTAGCACTATGGGATAGACATCCATGATTTTGACCAAAAAGCAACTTTGACATTTTAATGGCTCATGCTTTGCCTTTTAAAGTAGATACTCCAAACTACATCTACGTTTATAAGATACCAAAGACAATTATAGCTCACTAAAGATACTTAAAAATGTATTTTATGCTTTATTTGTTTTCTGGGAGATTAAATTTAAACTAAATATTATTTGGCTTGTCTCCAGAATAAAATTAAAAGTTTAGTCAACATTTTACGAAAATTAAAACTTTTATATACTATGAACAACTTTTCTGTTTTTACACAATATAATAAAAGTTATGATTACTTTAAAAGAAATAAAATAATAAAATATTTAATATTAAGTTACTTACTGAAGCCTTTGTATCGTAAGTAACTTAATATTAAATATTTTATTGTTTTATTTCTTTTAAAGTAACTTTTATTATATTGTGTAAAAACATAATAGTTCTGCATAGTATATAAAAGTTTTAATTTTCTTAAAATCTTGAATAAACTTTTTAATTTTATTCTGGAGAAAATCCAAATAATATTTTGTTTAAACTTCTATACCCATAGTGCGTAGGCAAACCTATCAGAATAAATATAATCAAAATAATATTTGGTTTTTTCTTCAGAATAAAGACATTTAATAAATTAAGAAAATTGAACATTTTATACAGGGTGTTTCCTAACTACGGTACTAAACCTAAGAAGTTGATTTTTTTATGTCTTTTTATTAAAAAAATTTCTATGCTTCGTAATTTGGATAAAATTTGGTACACCTATTTAATGTAATAAGGGGCTTGTAAAGCTTTACCCATACTAGGATTATTGGGCCAAGCGGAGTCTTAGTGAGCACACAGCCAATATTATTAAGAAAAAAAGTACGCCACTGCTTTTATAAATTTTTTATATTTTTATTAGAATAAGCAAATAAAAATGTAACTTTTTATTTTCTAATATTTTCTTCGCAACTTGCTTTGTTTTTGCGAAAAAAACTACTTAAGGTGATACTAAAAAGTATCCAAAATTAAAAAATAAACAATTTTTACCTTAGTAAATAGGAAAAATGACGATTTTTGATAAAAAACACGCCTGCCTATTTATTTTAGAGCCAGTAATTGTTTATTTTTTTTCCCATGAATTGGACATATGTTCTATACTGGTTAGGCGAATTCATTTATTTGATGGTAATTTGTTGGGTTCACGACTTAATTTGGAAAACAATGGGATCTCTTCGGTCCTCGTCCCGGGGTATAGCGAGCCCTATTGACCCCTATGAACTGGCCGGTCGCCTAAAACAAAATAAAGAAAAAAACACTCAAAAAATTTTAATTAAAATTTGACGTTTCGGTGGCGAATCTGCCACCGTTGTCAAGATTAAATGAAGTAAAATAAAAATTTGAAAGTTAACCAATATTTAAGTTTAAAATTTTTAAAAATGTTTATGCTTTGAACTTCTGATAATATTTTATGTTAATTTTAATTAGAATTTTTGGGTTTTTTGGTGGGTTTTTCTTTATTTTGTTTCAGGCGACTCGGCCAGTTCATAGGGGTAAATAGGACTGAACAAGGTCAGCTTGCTTCGAAGCTTTTTTCACACTTTGAATTAATGTTTTATATCCATGCCTACTATAATAAACTTAAATATCAATTTATGCAATGTAGCCTATTTGTTTTATTATGATTAGAAATATTACAAAACTTAAAAAAACTCTTTAGCGTTACCTCTAAAATTATTCAAACAAATAGTGCTAAAAATTTCAAAGAGATCGATGCAGTAGTTTTGAAGACATGATGGTCACCGACTTTAAAAACGTGAGTTGTGAGAAAAGCGCTGTAAAGTTAGATTCGTACATAACAGTGCCATAGCGTTCTGGGGGCAGGGGCGGCTGCCCCCGCCCTTTCTGTTTTAGCGCCCCTTAATCAGTGGCACACCCATAAATTTTTCCTGGAAGGGCTTCAGCAAGTACTTCAATTTTCAAATTTAATAAAACTATTTAAAACTTAATATAAAACTAATAGCGCTGGCGCTGAAAGGTCATTTAGTCGTTAACGCAAAATAAAGTCATAACAAAGGACCACTATTGGCGAACAGAGGCTAAACGATTTAGCCGAATCGGATTGAATCGAATCGAATCAAATCAAGTCAAATCAGCTTGTTATATTATGAGTTATTGCATTTTTGGCTTTTTTGTTTTTGTAGACGTAAAAAATAAATCATTGCAAGTTCTTGTACTGTAGTTCGGTATATTATTTCGATTTGTTAAAATTAAATTGCTTTCAATTTGTCTCTTTTGTATTTTATGTATTAAAGAAAATTGTTGTTGAAAAATAATTTCTAAAAAATTAAAAATGTCGTTTTATTATAAATGAATAAATTATGTGTTCGATATGGAAAATTATAAAGGCTTTTAATAACTTTATTTTGATATTTTTGTAATTTATTTAAATCATTTTTGTTTGATTCGCCTCAAATTGAGGGTAAGTAAGTTAGATTTGAATTAATGTAGCTATAATATATTTTTTTACTTTGCAAATTAATTGAAATTCTGTTTAAGAGACCCGAAAATTTATTTATTTTACTAATAATATATTCAATATGTTCTTTAAAACTCAAATTGCAGCCTACAACCAAACCTAAACATTATTATTAATTTTTAAATTTAAATTCGTTTTATTTTTATTGCCAAAGTTCATATAAAAACATTTACTTTTATTTAAATACACTTGATTATTATGAAACCAATTTTGTATTTGACTAATATCATCTGAAATATTTTTTAAAATATTTTTCTCATTACCTTTATAAAAATAGCAATATCATCAGCATATAATGATATCCTTCCATTTAAATTTAATTTAGGTATATCGTTAATGTATACAAGAAATAATAATGGGCTAAATATTCTTCCTTGGGGAACACCATATTTTATTAGATTTTTGCTACTCTGTGTTTCATTTATTACTGTTATTTGTAACCAATTATTTAAATAATTTTGATTCTTAATTCCTAAATTAAACATTTTTTTAAGTAAACTATTACGACTTACTACATCAAAGGCTTTCCAAAAATCTAAAAATAACCCACAAAAATTATGTTTTTTATCATATCTTTTAAAAAAAGAAAATCAAAAAGTTTTGTAACAGCTATTTCAGTATTTTTATTCTTTAAGAGTCCAAATTGTAAGTCACTTATATATTTTATTTAATTTAAAAAAGATAGCAGTCTTTCATATAGCTTTTTTTCAATTTTGCCCATTACTAATGATTTGTCCTAAATATTTTTCTTTAATAAACTTGTTTTTTGGTGACTTATTAAGAAACTTATATATTTTATTTCTTTCTTTTATATGATCTGCTAATTCTTTTGTAAACCAACCCTCTTTATTATTATTACCATAATGTTCCGGAAACACCTCGTATACAAACACGTGTCATCGTTTTTATACCTTTTATTAACAATCGAACGTTACTATGGTTACATTAACGACAAATCTTAACTTGTCAATGTCTTGAAGTTTACACTACAAAAGTCGAATCTATACTAATACTTCGAGTGTTTTTTGTCGACCTTTTATAGTAATATGGAAGAGTGAAGAATGATCTAGAATTTGCGAATTAGAGAAATATCGCGAAAATTTCATAGTACAGGATGGCATAAAAGTTCTCACTGGATAATTCGGGCGGTTTCGGAAACCTTCGAAAGTGATAAAAGAACTTGGAAAAATAAAGATACATTATTTAAATAAATTAACAAACTAAATTAAATGATTCTAACCCTATAAAATTCTCTAACGTAAACACATTTTTAAAAGTCTGTAACAATAATTAAAGTTTTGGTTTCTGAAAACCTAGAAATTTCTTTTGTTATAATATCATTTAATAATTGAATATTGAATTTTTCTATATTCATGTGGTCAACATGGAATTTTACAGACTTATTGACTTAACTAAAATTAACATTTCTTATATTTTTGTTTTATAATTTTATTTTTCTTTGAAAAATTCGGTAGATTTATATAAATTACTTTATGGCCTGACAAAATATTATCTTCTAAATTAATAGAGGCAATAATAGAAAAATCACAAATAATGTGATCAATAACTGAAGAAGTGTTTTTATAAATAAAAACTCTAGTAGGAATATTCACATTACATACTGTTAAGCATGTTTTTATAACTTTGTGTATAGTGTATCTCAAAGTACATCGCTTTGGCTTTTGAAGGCAATACTCCAATATACCTGCCGACAGCAATAAAACTGCGGATTCGTAGGTATTAAAGGGCAGAACATTAGGGACGGACTCTAATTATATAAAGATTTATAATTTATTGTTTATTTAAGTAGGTATAATCTTAAAATTACATTAAGAAATTAAATATATGCAAAGTTTTAATAATTATAAATAAATTTATAACTATATTATCTATACGTACCAAATAAAATTTTTATCTAAATAACAAAAAGATTTATAATTTATTGCTTATTTAAGTAGGTTTAATCTTAAAATTACATTAAGATATTAAATATATGCAACGTTTTGATAATTATAAATTTATAGTAGTTTCGTCGCCTTCTAGCTTCTTTTTCAGTTTATCCAAGGTAGGAACAACTCCGCTTTCATAAAAACAATATATTTTCCTTCTTATTAGGTCTCTATTGTCTATACGGTGAGATCGAAAATCACTACGCTTTTCGACGATATTGGAGTTTTTGTAAGTGGACAGGTTTCTTTTAAAGCTTCTTGTTTAATAAGTCCCCTACTGATTAAAGTTTCATACAAATTTTCCACAACCTGTTTTGCATCTAATGACAAATGATTTCGACGTGATAAAGTTATATATATTCTCGTAAAACAACTTTTTCGAAACGCACAGTAAAAACGGTTATTCAACACTGCAACTAAAATATTAGCAGAAATATTTATATAAATGGTCAAAACTCGAGATATTTATACCTGGCCCACCCCTGTCATTATAAACTCATGGGTTTGCCCAATAACAATAGGTCATAAAATCATTAAAGGTTTATTGGGGTATTTCCCGTCAAAAGCCAAAGCGATATACTTTGAGATACACTATATTACTATTTTTATCCAATAGGTTTATGTTTATATCTTTTAATTTTTCGTTTTGTGATTTTATAAAGATTGGACTATTTTCATTTTTTTTTAATTCTATTTATACTTAAAATATCATTTTCTTTGTAGTAAAATTTTATACATTTAAAAAAATTTAAAACAATCTCTTCAATATTTTCATTTTATTTTTGGTTTATTCCAGAAATAATAATATTTTTGTTTTTTTGCTTTTGTTAAAAACTATTTAATTTATATTTAATTATCTCATTGTCCTTTTTTAATTTTTCATTTTCTAGCTGTACGTGATTTATTGTTCCTATTATTACTTCATTTAATCGTTTGTTCTCATTTCTTAGTTCTTAAAATTGCATATTCATATAGTCCATTGCATATTTCATTTCATTGACAAGTTTAAAAGAGTTTTAAATTTATTATTTGAATTAAAATTACTGTTTTTCTTGAAACCATAATCGCTTAACTTATTTGGGAATACCTTGGTTTTCATTTGATGGTCCAGCGTCTAGCTTGTCTTGGGTTGATACAACGAAAATTTCCAATCCTAATTTAAAATTACAATTATCTTCTGGATATTTCTGGGGTAAATAATCATCACAACTTGAAATAGTTGAGTTTAACATTGATAGTTTATTTTTAGTTAAAGGTTTATTAGGTGCCCGTTTATTTTTAGTTTTTTTAGGTGGTCTCTTTTTTTATGAAGCTTTTGCACAACTTTTATGAATTTTTTAATGATTCTCTTAAAAAATATTTTTTGTTCTAGTTGAAGCAAAAGTGGGTTGACGTTTTATGTTGACGTTGCAAACAACATTAAAAGCATTATTAGAATAGATAAATATTAAATTGTTAATATTTTGAAAACTAAACATTTTTGGATAGACATATTTATGCAAACTTACCCTTATTTTTAATGCTTCATAGGATAAGGTAATAAAAAATAGGGGTTTCCATTTTAAAAAATTGACTTTTAAGGTTTTTGTCGTTATAATTTTTAACGAATATTTTTGACCACTTTGTATTTATTAATTGGATAAATATCAATTTAGTCTACTAAAGTAATTCTTTTTCTATAAGAAACCCAACCCCAATTTATATTAAAGGGCTTAGATTTAGAAGTAATTAATGGTTATGTAACGGGTTGCAAACATCATTTTTGACATACAATTTAAAATAAGTCGAAAACGGCTGAACTTGGGTATAGAACATTATTCATAAATTATGTTTAGAATTTTATGCACAATCTAAAAAATAAATAATATATAGGGCATTCTATTTAAAATAGGGAAGTTGATATTAACTTCCGGTATAGCCGGAAGTAGTAGAGCTGTTAAAATATTTTAGTATAATGTCCCCCACTAACTTTATAATGCTACCAAATTCTCAAATTATTCCCTAAGCCTACTTTTCACAAAATTGATCGCAGCAGTTCCCGGGACACCCTCTATAGTATTAACACAAGTCATGGGGTATAAAAAATGTTATGTTAATTAAAATCCTATAAATCTTAATTAATAACACATATACTTTACTGGCAAAACACTCCAAACACAAATAAAAATCCTAAAAAAACTTTTATACATAAAAAAAATACAATATTAAAAATATATGGGTACCATAATATACAATTTAAAAAGTAAAATGCACCACTGATAAGGAAAGACTACTTTATTCCTGAATACTACATTTGGTAGTTGTTTTATATCTTCGAACACTTTATTGTAAAAATGAATACCTTGATGATTAGGACCATTCTGGCAACATTTTAACCTCCAACAATTTAATACCAAATTTTGTTTATTTCTAGTTTCGTGGTTATGCATTAAGTCATTACTTTTATACCTAGCGATGTTCGTTTTAACATAGCATATAGTTTCGAGTATGAAAAGCGATGAAATTGTTAATATGTTATTAAGTTGAAAGGCCTCTTTGCAGTTATCCCTAAATCCCGGGCCCGCAACTATTCTAACAGCCCTACTCTGCGAACGAAAAACCCTCCCTGCTCCCGCAGCATGCCCCAAGCAACTATCGCATAACTCATGCGCGAGTGACAGAGAGAGAAGTACGCCTGCCGAAGGACATTCTGAGATACACACAGTTTACGTAAGATATACGATATGAGCAACGCTGTTTGGTTCATCGGCAGGCAATAGAATAACAAAACAAGCACTATTAGTCACGCATGTTTACATGCCGGGATTTAGTTAGATTGTCTTTTTTCCTCACATTGCCTATGTGTTATGTTATTTAACTGAACCTGTATATATATTTTTACAAGTTTACAGAGAGTTTTTGAGAGAGCTGATCTGTGTGCGTGTCCCAATTTAAAGCAACGTCAAAGCCATAAATGTTCTTTCTTACTAGGTTTATTTTTTAAAGAATCAATAAAATCCAGCACCTCTTTAAATGTCATTTTGGAAAAATTAAACTCAGGATGTTCAGGCTCAGATATATTTTGAATTGGATCAAAAATAGCTGGCTTTACTCTACATTGTGGGCCCTGAGCAATTCTCACAAAAAAAATTGTTAAATTCGTCAAGATTTAGATTTACGTGTTGCTTTTAACTATGCCCCGGTGTTCATTGATTATATTCCACATGCATTTAATGGGGTTTGAAGCATTTTGGATCATGTTATCATTTGCTGTTTTTTTGGCATTTTTTATTGCTAGCTTACATCAATAATTGTATGTGCTTTTGAGTTTTTTTAAAAAGGAATAGGGTATTTAGTGTATTGTTAACATAAACATTTAAGATGTTCACGCATGCACGTAAGATTATCATTAAACCAGTTAATGGTTTGATATATATATATATATATATATATATATATATATATATATATATATATATATATATATATATATATATATATATATAAAATAAAAAAAGTGTCAAACATTGGCCTTAGCATTAATTTATTATTAAATGCATGAAATACTAGAAAATAACCCCAAACTAAAAATCACATCTTTTTAGGAACAAATAACAAAAATATTGCCTAATGTCTACATATACCTAATGTCTACATATACTTAAGTTCCACATGGAAAACTTTTTAAATATTAATTTTATAAATAAAAATATTCTTTATAAAAAGTTGTGCATGGCCTAAAACCCAAAATCAATCATCAAATATTATTTTTTACAGTGGTATACGAGGTATATCAAAAAATATGAATTTTACTGAAGAGAAGACTTTTATTTTTCATAATGTCGAACATTTTTTAAAGAAAAAATGTTTAGGATTAAAAATAACATTTAAATGTGCAAATTTGTTTATTTCCATTTTTTATGCGTTAATGATAAAAATTTTGGATTGTACAAGAGTGCATACATATTTTGAAATTTAATATGTAATGGAAGCTTAAGAACTCGGCATGTATTAGGAAAGCTATTTTTGTTCTAAGAGCGTAAGAAAAACATACAACAAATTAAGATTTTTTTATATTTTTAACACAATACTACCTACAAACATGTACTTATAGTTGACATCGCTTATATCGTGCGGATATATCAGTTAATTAAAGACCAACTTTTCTAGTTACAATTTGTTTTAACTTATTTAATAACAACTTTTAAATACTATCCGCCAAAACGAGATACAATAATAATCAAATACAATATCAGTCTATAACAACTATTATAATAACAGAATTTTAATTATAAATTACATTTATTGTCAGTTTGATACTTTAAAATTAAAATTATAAATAATATAACATTTTTGTAAATACCTTTACCTCCAAGCCAAAAAATTGTTTTAAATGTTATTATTTATTAAAAGAAAGATAAAAAATATGTTCAGTAAAAATATAGTTATAAATATTGGTATTTATGGTATTAATATGAGCTTAACATTTTTTTACTTTTCTGCACTATACTCTGTTTACTATAAATTAAGAAAAACACCTGGACAAAAAATGTACTTCACTGATTTACAAAGTCAGTAACCCTAGTTACCACAATAAAAATTTTTTATTGGTTTAAAACTACAGTAACCCGAGTTACTTACAGGGGCGGTTATATCAACTTTCCGAGCCACAGACCGAGGAAAAGTGTCTGAAGCTGCAGAAATAAAAATAACATTTTGAGGGAGGTGGGAGATTAAAGTAAAAAAAAGATCCTCACCTCTTTTTATTGTTTTCTATTATTTATTAAAGACTTAATCCTTTTTTCCCTCCTTCCCACATAAAGGTCCCCTCTTTTTAATTCCACACTCGGCCCTGGGGGGCCACACCATTATTAAATGCCCATATTCGCCATTAGGAATGTATAAATGATTTGTTTACAAAGAATGTGGCATAAAGAGGGGGCCA
The DNA here is from genome assembly GCA_014170235.1 of Listronotus bonariensis. NCBI lineage: Eukaryota > Metazoa > Arthropoda > Insecta > Coleoptera > Curculionidae > Listronotus > Listronotus bonariensis. The sequence continues at coordinate 38,164 of JACEGR010000742.1, read as the reverse complement.
TGGCCTCCATGCCCCCCTATGATCGCCCCTGAGTTACTATTTATTCATTATCAATTTATAGTGGCCAAAGTATAGTGTGGAAAAGTGACTCTTTTAGAATTTAAATGCGTGCAGAAAAGTAAGCTTTTTCGCACGCAAGAAGAAAAACTTTTTTAGAGGCAACGAGAGTGGCCATTGATTGAATTCTAATATATCTATACCCTAAATAATATTAGGTCACGACATTAATAATTTATTGATTTCAAGAACAAGTCCTACCTAAAAAACCGCCTATGTAGTACTAAAATATTTGAAAAAAAATGCTTTTTCAAACCACCCTTGTTATAAATTTATTATACACAGTGTTCGAATGTTACCTGATTGTGGTTAAAAAATTTAAGGCGTATTCCAAACTAATCCTATGAGCAAATGCTTGTATAAACATGAGTCCGGAAATGCATTATTTTCAAGATAAAAGGTGCAAACTTTTTTTTATTTTTTATTCCTGTTAATTACTTTTTATTTGATTCGGGCTTATGAAGCCGTAATATGATTAAATTAATTAGGTCCAGTGCCGTCCGGCCTTCTCGAGTGACACCTAAATAAATATTTCTGACAACATCATATACGCCACTGCCTTTTGTGCAATTTTTTACTTTTCCAAATGGTAGGGGAGCCCAAGAGGAAATTTACTACAGCGCGACAGATTAATATACCGGAGGATACTTTGTATCCGGTTAAGTACCTCCACCAAATATGAGCCCCGTATACAGGGCCGATCATAAAAAACAAAAATATATCCATCGGAAATTGTTGAGCGCGTCAGATTAAGATGGGGTCAGTTAATTACCTGATAAACAGTGTATATTCCACTAATATAATAATTTGAAAGTGACGTAAAGGAAACAAAGGGGTACAAAAAAATATCATTTTGACAGTTTTGAACCTGGCGATTTTTTTTTAAATAAAATAATTGAAGGATAACAAAAAAATTTATAATCCGATACGATCCGAATGATTTCCACAAGCCAAAATATTAACAGTATTTTTTGACATATTTAAAAAATTTAGCCGCTTCCCCCACCAATGAAAAGGTATACATTTTATTACGCTTTTTTTTATCATCTAATGTTTGCAACCCAATAGGAGTAAATCCCCATTTAGCATCGTGGGCTCCCCTACTATAAGCTGCTTGTACAGTTTGAAAGTTTTCTTGCAAGACATTTTTCTTGCTGCAATTTTAATAACAGTTTAAAATTTCTTGAAGCAAGTGGTTTTGACTATAAAGTGTAGCAACTTACCTAAATTAAAAATCAACTTATTTAATGATTTTCTAAAATTAAAAAAACAAACAAGTACACAAATGAATGTTTTATTTGTTATTTACAAATATTCTTTATCCAACTCGAGACTCTTCTAGGTTAGGTGTTTGGTCCAGTTCCAGGTCCCATTTTTTTGAGGACGATTTATTAAAAATTGCTAAAATAATTACAAAAACTGCAAGGTTGTTGCAAGAAAAATATCGCGTGTTATATTCTTGTTGCATGAAAAAAATTGCAGCAATTTTAAAAAACAGAAATGTCCGCGTGCGCAGATCGAAAAATTGCAATAAAAAATTATTCATGCAAGAAATTTTTCAAACTGTAAAAACAGCTTTAAAAAAAAATCAAAAATAGAGCTTTTTAGTCTCTTCAAATTTCTCTATATATTCTGCCTAATTTTTTAGAAACAAAATTAAATCTGCAAAATTGCGTATCCCTAAACCACACATTAAACCTAAAAAAATATTTTTTTATATTATTTACTTTAAATTATGTAGCAACTCCAACATTTGCTAAACTTAACAATGATATCATCTAAACTAACAAATTTTACTAAATAAATAGTATTTTAAAATTTGCTCTGTTTCTTGGGTGGTATAGGTATATGCAGATAAACTTTGGCAAGAAAACACCCTGTATATGTTAAATGTATTTATCGTTCGGAATCCTTTATTTTCATGGAAATTTAACAGCTACAAAAATAATGTACATTTTGTCCATGCTAAGGGGGACGGGGGGAGGGGGACTGCCCCCTGCCGGTACCTGGCTACGCCCATAAGTTATCCTGTGTGTTTTTATTATGAAAATAATATTGCTTGTGGCCAGATTTATAGTAAAAACATACATTTTATTAAATCCTATTACAAGAAATACTATATTTTTCTAGAATTTAAATAATACTGATATTATCCTTTATTTACGTTGGCTATAAAAACTTTTATTTTTTTTTGTATTTAATTTTCAACCACATTTAATGCATCTTTAGACTCTGTGTGTTCTATTTTACTTCTTTGTCTTAACAGGTACTGTACGACAATATGTGTAAAACACGCGCCGAGGGCACCTATGCCAAAGTACCGGAACGTCAACGATCCTGACACTTTCGACATGGTCAGACCAGCTAGGAAGCTGCCAAGGGAAACTCCCACTCCTTGGAAAACCGCACCGACCAAACCCTGTAAAAAATAAAACAAATATTAGGACTGACTCTATAAAATATACAGTCGAACGTCCTTCTAAAATCTGAACCGTTCGATATATTGTGATGGTATATTTGGAACAATAAATAGGCATTTTCAAATATTGATCCGATGGATTGGGGTATATAAATAAAATCAGCTGTTTTCAAGATTCGCTGGGATTTTTGTTATTTTCTGAACACGTATGTTCCCTTTAGCCTTTATTTATCGACTTCGTGTCAAAGCTTTGTTCTTGGCAGTGCAATTATTTTTAAAGGTTTAAACAATATTTGATCCGTAAATAATCAATAAATATCAATTTTTTTGTATTTTTTCCCCTTGTACACTAATTTTAACACTTCTGTAAAGCCGGCTGTCTATCAGAGTAGTTTTCCGCTCGCGGATGATAAATCAGCGTTGTGATTGGTTAGTGCAAATTTAAAATGCTTTTCCCGCCAATCACAACGCTGAATTATCATCTGCGAGCGAAAAACCGCTCTCATGGACAGTAGGCTTAACCCTGGCTTTCACTTGGGTCAGCAGGATTTAACCCAAGTTAAGGATCCGATCAATTTATGAACACGCGTAGAGATTGGCAGATCCCTTTTTAAACGGGTTTTTATGAATCGGGTTAACTCAAAATCAATATTTGAAAATGCCTTATACAGGAACTTTGTTTTTGACATATTAATAGGTTTGTTTGTAGAGCAGGCAGAAACTATTAGAAACCATCAAACGCACGCGCATTTCGTTAAAAGCGTTCCTAGAGATGAAATCCCAAACCGCTGATCTAAAATCCCCTGTTCAATTTTTCGTTGTAAACTAGTTTTCAACCGTCAAAATAATTCGTTGATCTCGGAGAAATTAGTTGGAGACATGCGCAATGACCATTACTTTTGGGTTTTGTAATTTTATTAGATTTTACGTGGATTTTACATGTGTTTGTTCGTTGTATTTTAATAGTTTAGCCAGTTTACTGTGTTTTTAGTCTTTGGTTTCAGTAGTTATCATAATTTGTGGTTGCTTTATAAAGGTTTTAAAAAGTATTTTTACAAAATTTTGTTCAAAATTAAGCTGTTGGTGCTGTGCAAAAACTAAATTTCCCATTTTTTTAAAAAATTTTGGCTATAGGTGGCGTAAGCATGCGCATTAGAAAATTGGAAATTGGTTGGAAATTTTGTTCTGCGAACAAAGCTAAGACCAACTCTTAATGTCCAGGTGACAGTTGGGAGCACTTTCGGAATATATATATATATATATATATATATATATATATATATATATATATATATATATATATATTAAGTAAACTAACACCTCATGTCTAACCTTTAAGATGTTTCGGCTATGTTCTGATTTGAATCTCCTGTCTAATTAAGAAATTCGCATTGGTAAGATAACTTTAAATAACATATTTTAGGGATAGTTTGTAAAACTTAAAACTGTTTTTGTAGATGTCCTGTGGAAGGAAGCAATCTGCTTTCGAAAGCTTGACAAATTCAATAAAGAATTCACCTGTAAAACTGGCCATTATTTTTTATGACTGCATCCCCAATAACCTCCTGGTTTTGAATATTTTTCTTAACTGGTCAGTCACGACTACTCCCACCTATAAAAATATATATATATATATATATATATATATATATATATATATATATATATATATATATATATATATATATATATATATATGAAAACAAACGTCAAATGATACCTTATGGTTTAAAGGTTTTTATGCTCAAAGCCAAATGTCATTTTTGACTGTTTCTATCATACTGCTTTTTAAACTCTGTATGTAAAATTAGTGGGGTTTGCCAAAAGTAATAATAGCCCTAAAGTTGGATATTTTCCAAGTTGAGAATTTGAGTACCTCCTTTGATTTTAATTTATTTTCTATGTTACTAAAGCTTTTTATAACATCTTTTCCATATTTTAATGCATTTCATTACTGGGTGTTTCCTAACTCAGATACGAAACTTAAGGGGTGAGTTTCTATTTCTTTTTATGAAAAAAGTTCCTATAAACATACGTCCGGATTTGCTTCATTTCTAAATTACAGGGGTTAAAGTTTAAAAAAAATTGTTATTTTTATATATCTTCAAAACCCTTTAACCGATTTACATGAAGTTTTGTATACTTATTTATTGTAGAAACGTTCTTGTAAAGCTCTACCAAGATTAAAATAATTGGGTTCCGTGGCGTCTCAGTTGCCCCACCCAATATGATTGAGGAAAAAAGTGGGCAACTGACATTTTATAAAGTTTTTGTATTTTTTTTCTTGATTAAGCAATTAAAAATGCAATTTTTTAGTCTCTTGTATTTTCATTGTATCCAGCTAGGTTTTCAAAAAATAAATAAAACAACTTTAGGTCGTTCTAAAAGTATCTATAAAGAATATTTAATAAAGTCCGAAATTAAACAATTTTAAACTTAGACAATAAGGAACATGACTATTTTTAATAAAATCCACGACTGCGGTGCGACTATTTTCTTGAAATGCAGCTAGATACGAAGAAATAGCATAGATTAAAAGTTAAATTTTTAATTGCATATTAAAAAAAAACTTTATAAAAAGTTACTGTCGAGACGCCACTGAACCTAATACTCTTAATCTAGGTAAAGCTTTATATATAAGAGCCTTACCCCACTTACTAAGTGTATTAAATTTAATTTAAATTAGTAAAAGAGTTTTTAAGATATTTAAAAAATGTTGACTTTTTTAAAAAACTTTAAAGCCCTTTATCCCAGAAATAATACATAGTACGGACATATGTTTATGGGAACTTTATTTTATAAAAAGACATAAGAAATCACCCTCTTAAGTTTCGTACCGTAATTAGAAAACACCATGTTTGCTATATTGAAGAACACACATTTTTTTTGGCGATTATGAATAATGCCCACCCTATCTTGGGCAAAGTAATAAAATAGGCGAATCGTAGTTTTTTTATATTAACCAATACTAACCAGAACACCCCTGGTCCATGTTGCCATATTGGCAATTTCAGGGATATGGCCTTGCAAGTAGGGATGCCCTGTCCAAATGATAAATTCAAGCTCTCAAACACTGACTTATTACATGAACCACGGGCTATCGGGAATTATTAATATTGGCTGTTTAAAGTGATAAAGTAATCGTTTTGCCCATCGCCCTTGGGCATTATTAATAACGATGCTGATCCTTATTAATTATACCCAGTTAATCACGTTGCCCGTTAACATACATACATATACGTTTTAACAAATTAATAGAACTTTCTATATTTTGACGGTACGAAATGTGTTAATATCTTTGGTCAGTCTGCACACTATTATTCTAAAAATAATAATAAAATGTAATCTAAGAGTTTATTCTTCTTAAATACACAAAAATGCAATTTTTTAAGTTTGTGCATTCTAGGCAACTTAATAACAATTTTATATGTTGCGACGCCTCTGCCATACGAAATATTTAATATAAAAAAATGATATATTTTACTATTCTATATAACAACCTAAACTAAAAATAACCAAAAAGTTTTAGTAAAAAATAACTTTAAAAAATCATAGAAGGTGCTTGCAAATATCCAACTTTGACGCTTAGTACTTCATATAAAAAAAAGTTCTACCGCGCTTCGTAGAGAGTTATTTACCTTCAAAAAACTTATTTTAAATTTAAATGATAGTTTTTATAAAGCTACACTACCAATGATATTTGGGCAACCAAATAAGCTTATACTAATGTTTCTTTCCCTATGTACTATGTACCTACGTACACGGCTGGTCAGTAAGTCGGGATTATACAGAGGGATAGAATTTTACATTACACCAATTAAAGAAAAACTTATTTTTGGCGGCGTCTTCAAGGATACATATTATGTATATCTGTAATAAAAAAATAGAGGAACTTGTTATATAAGTTTTATGTGTTCTGTAGAGAAAAAATTGCTCACATATTCTGGAACACCATGTAGTAATTGCAGATGAAAACAGAATGATTTCTAAAAATATCGGTTATTAGAGTAACAAAAAGAGGAGGATTTAGACAACTTACCTGCAAAGTTGCTTCGGTACCAGGCGGAGCCACAATACTCGCATACGATGCCATACAAGCGTAGAACAGTCCAAACGTCAAACCATTACTAAACTCAATCGGTATAAAGTACCACGGGTTATCTATAAGTGAATACGCAGTAAATCTGATTCCAATAGTAAACAAAACTAGGGACATGGCTTTGACATGTCCAATTTTCTTCAGTATTTTCCCCGATAGGAAGAAAAAGGGAAGCTCCCCTCCCAGACACTGTACCGCCATCATAACACCTTGTAGAGTTTTAATTTGTGTTTCTCCTTGCGCCTTTGCCAGATCTTCAACTAGCCACATCAGGAAGCTCCACATCGTGCCGGTGCACATGCCGACAGCTATACACCAGAGCATAAATACTATTATTCTTATATTCATCAAAAGCTTACCAACGTCTTTTAAGATGTTTGTGGAGGTCCTGGTTTGTTTATACTGTAAAGGAAAATAAGAGTTCTAAGATATAGGGCGTTTCATTTTAGATACACGGTGTCCGACTATATATTGACCCATTTTAATTGCGAATAAATACTAACCTTATTAAGATTAGACTGATTAAAAAAACTTTTTTCTCTCTTACTTATATTAAAAATATTTTTAGAAATGATAATTAAACATCCTGTAAAAGTAAGAGCCCTTAATCTGGCGTCCAATGGAAAAACACTGTATTTGCATTTTTATAACTTTTGAGAAAATGGCGTTTAAAGATTTGCCTCATAAATTTCCTTACCATTTACATAAAAGATATAAAGTTAAGGGAGGGAGGGGGTTAGGGTTTGTAAAACAAATTATTTGTTTTGTCTTGTCTTATTGTTAAACATTTAAAGAATATATTCTTAAAACTTTAAGTCGATCTGAGCAAAACTCTTGAAGTTATTGTTTAGTTTAGAACCCCGTTTTTTAACCATACGTATAAAATGACAAAATTAATTTCTTTTTTAAGTAGTTTTTTTTATAAAAATATCAATTTTTTTGCAACAATAGAAAGATTTAAGCTAACAGAATACGAAATAATCAAAAACTCATAAAAAAAATGTCACATACGGTGTTTTTCCGTTGGACGGCAGTAATATTAATTAAGATATCCCGCATAATAAATTTCTATTTCCTACGATTAACATGTGGAAGAACTCTTAAGTGGTTCATCAAAATCCTTCGTGTTTAAAATTAAACGCTCTATAAAACAGCTTTTTTATAATTTTTGGATAAACCGATGCGTTTTGATGTTTAACATTTTCTTTCTATTTTTTCCAATTTTTATTAAAAAATTGTCAATTTTTTGTTTTACAGATGCTTTTATTTAACTGTCAAATTTCTAATTCTATCGTGTCTGTATTTTTTAATTAATTAATTTTTTTTCCAACTAGGTAAACATTATTTTTACTAGAGACAGTACACGGATGGGATTTAAAAGAGATAAATAGAAAAAATAATTTTTCAAGAAAAGTTATTTTTCATAAAAATGATTGTTTGTAAAAAAAAAGATTCACGAAGAGAAAATAGTGATTTTGTATACTAGCTCAGGCGGAATAGCAGTAGAAAAGGTCATAAAAAATTGCCTTACAGCAAACTATTGGTATAGTTTTGTTAAGTGCATCATAACTTTGTAAGAAAAACACTTTAGAACCAAAATATGTCGTTAAGGGGGGAGGGGGAAGGGGGGTGCAATTTTAAAGCTAAACCGTAAATCCTATTAAAAAAGTTAAATGTAAAAGTCGTCGACAGTAAAAACCTTGTTATAACCATTTCACCCTAACCTCAAAAACTTTCGAGAAAAGTAGAAAAAACTGTCTTTTTGGTTTTTAATTTTTATCTTTTACAAAAATACTTCGATTAAGCTGAAATTTGAAACCGAAATACTTCTACCATTCCTAATATGCTGTATTTTTTCATCAATAAATATTTAGCCGTTATTATAAAAAAATAAATAAAACATTTTTACCGCAATTTTGATTTAATTTTTTTTATCAAAAATGGTTCAAGGGCTCATTTTTTCGTTTTTTTTGTTAACTTTTAATATATGCAAACAATATATATACTTCAATTTAAAAAATTTAAAAAGAGAAAATAAAAAACACAAAATATTGACATTTTTCATTATACTCGTACATTGTGATATTTTCGTCGAAAAATTTACTATTTATTAAAATTGTAATTTTTAAAGAATTTTAGAATATTTTGAAAAGTTTAGAGACATCTTTAAATGTAAAAGTTGAATTTCAGGTATACAGTGTACAGTGTGACCCAGAATTGTTGTTACAAAAGGACAAATGGAGCAACATTTGAAATTTTAAATCGGCATTATGGGAAAACTGGTCGCGTGGTCCACAACAAAGAAATACAAAATTTTGCTCCTATTGGTAATATACAGGGCAAGTTATAACTAAAAATATGAAAAATTACCTAGTAAAAATACTTTTGTTTTTAAAAATAGAATAAAATTGTATAAGTAAATGTTGTAGAGAATTGAATTTTACATTAAAATTTGTAGGTAAAGCATTTAAGGAAAAATATATTTTCAAATTTTTACATGTTATGCACTTAAATAAGCAGACAGCCCACTATCGCGGTAAGGAACGGAATGGAAGCGAACAGAATTTTTAAAAGCATAGAACCAAATGGGAGTCCGCGCACTATCGCGTGTCGGAATACCGAGGAACTCCCATTTAGTTATATATTTTTAAAATTTCCGTTCCGTTCCGCGATAGTGTGCTGTCTGCTTATTTAAATGCATGACTTGTAAAAATATGAAAATATTTTTTTCCTTAAATGCTTTACCTACAAATTTTAATGTAAAATTCAATTCTCTACAACATTTACTTATACAATTTTATTCTATTTTTAAAAACAAAAGTATTTTTACTAGGTAATTTTTCATATTTTTAGTTATAACTTGCCCTGTATATTACCAATAGGAGCAAAATTTTGTATTTCCTTGTTGTGGACCATGCGACCAGTTTTCCCAAAATGCCGATTTAAAATTTCAAATGTTGCTCCATTTGTCCTGTTACAATCAACATTTTTTTAATATAATGCTTTAATTACAAATTTTATTTGAAATTCAATTTTCTACAACATTTACTTATACAATTTTGTTCTATTTTTAAGAATAAAAGTACTTTACACTGGGTTATTTTCATATTTTTAGTTATAACTTGCTCTGTATATTACCAACAGGAGCAAAATTAAAAATTTTGTTTCATTTGTAACTCCAATTCTGGGTCACACTGTATATCTGTAATCCATATATATGGTACGATCGTATTCGACGAATACTTTTTTAAAAAATTGTCACGAATATAATACCAAAAGAGAACAAAAAGTAGGAAAAAATAAGGTAAGGACCTTTTTTTCTTGCTCTTCAAATTTTTAATCATGGGTTTTTTTCTGCTATTCGAATCTTTTTTTCTAGTATTGATTCTGGGTGTTCGTGAATATTTTGTGTATTCAAATACTTTTTTCTTTCAAGTATTCAAATATTCGGTATTCGAATACTTTATTTTTTCGGTATTCGTATTCGTATTCGTATTCGAATACCCATTTTTAGTATTCGACCCAACTCCGAACTCGCCCTATATAATACCAATTGAAGTAAAATTTAAAAAGTGTTGGTCTATTTGTTCCCTTGTAACACCTATCCTGGGATACTCTATATACAGGGTATTCCATAAAGACATGCTAATATTTAAGGGGTGATTCTTGGACTCATTTAAGAAAAACCTTCTATGGACAATGGACACAGGTCCTAAACGTCCTAAGTTTTGAGATACAAAGAATTTCCAAAAAAAATATATATTTTTTAAATATTCTAACTTTTCTTTACTTAATCTTGTTTTAATAAGGCAATGTTATTAATGAAATTAAGGGTGTAATTTACACCTATCTTAATTACATATTTAATAATAACTTTATTCTTTTTAACAAAATAACAATACGCCACTGACTGTGTAAATGCGTGTAAAATTTTTGTGCTTTCTTTAGATTAAGCAAATAAAAATACAGCTTTTTGTGTCTTAATTTTTTTATATCATGATTAGTTTAAGAAAAAAAATCCACTTAATTGCATATTTTTAGACCATAAAAGAAGCATTGCGGAAAATTTTTCTTTTAACATTTTTTTATATTTTTTATTAGAAATTACGTTACAAAAATAATAAATACTTATTTAAATAAGGTATAGGCGCGCTTGTGGCGGCTTCGGTTGTATCGGCAAACGTCGATCACTGGAGTTAAGCAGTGAAATGCGCGCCCATAATTTAGATGGGTGTCCGACGGCAGCGGTGTTTCGGGCGGCGGCACACGGTGTTGTCTGCTCGGGGATGCGGACCGAGCAACAACCATCTAAGTTATGGAATGAATGGTGTGTGAATGAGAAGGAGTAGGGGTCAAGGTATAATAAGCCTTCAGGCTGCAGTGCACCATCTAGGGGGCGGTCGTCGGACCTGGGTGGGATGACCCCGAAAGGGTGAAAAAAAAATAATAATAAGGTATAACAGTGTTTACTAAAATAAATGTTTTCCAAATTTTTCGATTGTTTGAAAATTTTAACCAGCTGTATCTCAAAAGTTAAGACGTTTAGGCCATATGTATATGTCATTATAATTTTTTTCTTAAAATGAGTTTAAGAATCACCCCCTTAAATATTAGCATTTGTTCAAGGAACACTCTGTATAAGCTTAGTGCGATAATTTAAAATTGTAATTGTATACAACGTATCCAAGATAAGGAGGGCCAGTATGGGTATCTTGGAAATGGTAAGAGATACAAAGTCCGGAGATATCCGAAACCAGCCGAAAAATTAGAAATTGGTTTTATTTATTTACTGGTCATATTTAAAATTGGATTTTAAAATAAATTGCACTTTTGCATCTCCACTTGTTTTGCTCTATCCAATGGTGGAATTTTATGTGAACTGCGACGTTTCGTTTTCGTTGGACCATTGTCAACTTTTTTATTAAATACGGTCTCGATATTCTAATATCAAAATTTACACATTGTGGTATTTTTAGAAATTTGATAAAAATAATTAACTCTACATTTTAGGTTAATAAATTACTTTAATAAACCAAGCAGAACTTAACGAAAAGCCCCTAACATCACTAAATAACATTTTTAAACACTGTCCTGATATTTTAATATCATGTTTCAAAGCCAATTTTATTTTAAATTGGCATTAGGTTTAATCGTAATACGGCCCTGTATTTTTCAGAATTCGGTAAAAATAGTATACTTTACATTTAAAAACAATAGGTACATTAGTTTATTAAAAATAATAACTTAAACATGCTGCATTAATGATCCAATGATTTACTAAAAAATAATAATTTTTAAACGAAACTTTTTCCCCTTTTTTACTCGAGTAAATTTAATAACAAGTATAACATCTTTGATAATAATTTTTACCTGTAGTTTATCAAAAATATCAGAAACGCCTTAAAAGCAAAAAATTAAGTTGGTAGTAAATAATTTGTTTTTTTAACATTGACGGTATGATGGTAAGGTCCCTAATATGCGCAAATACTAAACAATTTGGAAGGCTTTTATGATCATACCGTCATACCATCAATGTTAAGAAAACCAGATTATTTTTACCAACTTAAGTATTTGTATTTAAGACATTTCTGATATTTTAGATAAATTGACTGAATAAAAAGATGTTTTGCTTGTTGTTAGATTAACCTAAGTAAAAAAAGCTAAACCTAGTTCCGTATAATTTTTTTATTTTATAAGTAAATCATATCATAATTTATTATTTGTGCATTTTTAGGTTATTATTTCTTACTAAACTAGTGTATTAGTTTAAAATGTAGAGCTTAAACCGTAATATTAATTTAAAATAAAAAAAGGTTTAAAACTTATTAAATAAAATATCAGAACCGTATTTAAAAAATATGATTTAGTGATGTTAGGGGGTTTTCGTTAAGTTCTGCTTGGTTTATCAAAGTAATTTATTACTTAAAATGCAGGGTTAATTATTTTTATCAAATTTCCTAAAATAGAGGACCGTATTAGCATTAAACTTAATGTATGATAAATCATTAAATTTGTATTAAACTGGGCATTTAAAATTTGATATTAGAATATCAGGACCGTATTTGAAAAAATAATGTTGATGATGGTCCTACGAAAACGAAAAGTTGCAGTTTAACTGAAATTCCACCATTGGATAAAGCAGAAAAAGTGACAATGCAAACGTGTAATTTATTTTAAAATCCGATTTTAAATAAGACCTGAAAAAAAATAGAACAAATTTTTAATTTTTTTGGTTTTTCTTTCTGGATATCTCCGGAAATACTTAAAATTTTAAAACTTTTTAAACAGCATAGTGTTGGGCACATAAAACCACAACTTTGTATTCTTTAACGACTTTGTATCTCTTACCATTTCCAAGATGCCCATATTGGCCCTCATTATCTTGGACACGTTGTATAATAAAAATATTCCATAATTTGGTCCATGAGCATATAAAGAAGGTGACATTATTTACTATAAAGTAAAATATTACCGATATTAAATGACCATGTCAAGAAATGTTTTGTATTTATTTACGCAAAATCGGGACATCGATTTAAAAAAATAATAAGAGATTAAATTAATTTTAAACTTAACAGAAATTAAATAAAGAATTTTTTATTTTAGGGAGAAGAGGTGGCGTACAATTTTTTTCTAAAAACTATTTCCCGTACCTATATACTTCACGGACTAAACTATTTTTTTTTTAATATTTGAACTTGTTTAAAAGTTATAATGAGAAAACGATTATTTTTCGTAAATAACACTTAACACCCTGTTGTTTCGAAAGTTTTAGGACATATATGTTCGTATAAGGTTTTTTTCTTTTTTTTTTTTGATAAAGAATTACTTCTCAAAGTTTGTCGGGAGAGTTTTTCACCCTGTATAAATAACATATACAGGGTCAGTCAGAAGTTTGACAAAGCTCATTTACACACAAAAGCGTGACGTTTGTAATGTTTTTTAAATGAATTACTGTTGTTATTGTGTAGTTATATACTTAGAAAAATGAAATAAACTATAACAGGTTAGAGATTAAATTTGTTTTTTCAAGATATCCAAAAAACATAATAATACCAAAGATCCTCATTGAAATACGTATTAGAAACCAATCAATATTTTCCCGCCATTTAAATTAGTACTGTCATCCGTAGAAAACAGGTTATAACTCCGTCCATCTGACCAATAGAGGACGTGAAACCTTGTTCGAGACTTTGCGATGTTGTCATGGTGATAATTTTTGCATTTATGATACAGACTTACATTATTTTTATTTTTTACATAAGATAAGTGTGATACAAGGGACAAAAGTATTTCTTTCTTCTCTCGCTTCTTATCAATGTGTTATGGCGAGATCAATTGATGACCTCTTTAACTTAGTACAGAATGGTAATCAGAGTATCACTCAGAAAATCGATGATGTTAAGCACGAATTGTTGGAAGTCAAGACACAAATTTACGACAAGATACGGGGAATAGAACAAGAAATTCAACAATTACATTCGGAAGGAGTGGAAGTTAAGAGGAGACTCCTAAATTCTGAGCGGCAATTAAAAAGAAATAATTTAATATTTTATGGAATTCCTGAAAACCAGGAAGAATCCGTTCAGGACACCATTGATAAAGTTCTTGATGTAATAAATAACAAACTCGGCGTTAATTTACAGTCAGGAGAAATATCAAATTGTTTTCGGCTGGGGAAAAAGAGTGAAAAATCCAGACCCGTTTTAATAGAATTATTAACTTATTTAAGAAAACGAGAGATTCTTCAAAAGAGGGCTGAACTAAAGGGAACCAAAATATTTATTAATGAGGACCTGACACCTGAAGATAGACAAAAGCGTAAACTTCTAGTGGAAAAGTTAAAGGAAGCTAAAGCCAACAACATAATTGCTAGCATAAGGGGAGACAAACTTGTGGTAGATGGTATTACTTACACCCACAAAGACTTTGTTGAACACGAAGATACAAGTGCCCCGGTTTCTATACTCCTCCGCTCTCTAGAACTGTATATAGTGGACCTTCTACACCAACTATACAAAGTGAAGAAACAGTAGATCAAGATAAAAGCTCAAATATTGATAAAGGACCTGACATAAGAATAAACGCTAACACTAAAATTGGGGCTAATACAATAAACATAAATTCTGATTCGGGTACTAAGCGAAAACTGGATCAAACCCCTTCAAAAGAACTTGGTGCGGTCTCGAAAAAGAATAACTACACAACACGATCTCAACAAAAATAAAAATAAAATACCACGCTTTTTTTTATTTTTTTAGCGTTTTTAATAGTGTATATATAGTATTTTTAATTATAAATAGCGGTTTATAAGGACTGTTTTTTTCTATATATGTTTTAATAATTTAACAGTGTATATAATAGATATATTTTTTAGCTCCTAAATAATTAATTGTTACAAACAGACTGACTTTTATCTGTTTATTTTTATTTTTTTTTTTATTTTTGACAGTATACATATATTTTTTTATAATTGAAGATGGGTGTTTTGATGAATTGATTCTTTTTATCTACTGTTTAAATTGTTAATATTTTGTCTTTATATTGTATTTTTTTGTGCACATATTGTTTGTTTGCAGGTACTTGTTTGGGTTTGTTTTTTTTTAATAGATTTAAGTAAACATTTTGTTTTTTTTATTATGTAAAATTTTAATTTTATTTAAAAACTGATATTATCGTAAATACATACATATATATTTTCAATACCGATTACTCTTTATTTGTTTACTACTTTTAGTTTGTATAAAAAATGAATACATTTGTAAGAGACTACGACACTGTGGAGGTTAATACACATACGGTAGCCGATCTTGCTGAAAATTATAATATTATTAAAAAAAATAATATGGCTTGCACATTTAACGTCTTTCACAACAACATAAGAAGCATAAACAAAAATTTAGATGAGCTGAGGGTTAATCTCACATCCATGAAAGAGGTTTTTGATGTTATAGTTTTAACAGAAACGTGGAAAATTGAGGATAGGATGTTGTATAAATTGGATGGATATGATATTCTCTATAATGAAGGCCACGTTAATAAAAATGATGGGGTGGTCGTATACGTCAGGGACAATATTGTTTATTCACATAAAGTGGTTAACGTTGCTGATATTAAATTAATACCACTATCCAACAAAAAACTAAAATTATTATAACAGCGATCTATAGACCTCCCTCCACAAACATCGCAGAATTTAAGGTGCAGATGCAAGGACCAGTAATTATCTTAATGTTCTCGCAGAGCAGAGTTTTGTTTCAGCTATTAATACGTACACTAGAAAGCAGGCCAATTCCAAAACATGTATTGATCATTTATTTCTAAAGTCAAATAAAATTGTGAAGCATGATATTGTTTCGGCAGTTATAAAAACAACTATTACAGATCATCACTCGCTTGCTGGTCAGATTGTACTATTAGATTATAAACAAACACAGCCTGAAGAAAAAAGACGATAACTTTTATCGACACAAAGCTACTTGGCAGATCGTGAATAATGTGTTAAAACTGGTAGTGCTTATAGTACCACAAAAATATCTAAATTTGGCGTCCCGCAAGGAACTGTATTGGGCCCCCTACTTTTTAATATTTATATAAATGATATGTATGATTTGGAAACAAGTGGAAGCATAGTTAGCTTTGCGGATGACACTGCAATTTTTAATCAAAATACCTCGTGGAATGCCCTCAAAGAACAAGTAAAAACAGATTTTGTAAAAATAGTGAAATGGTTTGATTCAAAACTCCTAACCATTAACTTAAGCAAGACTTATTATGTCCCATTTTCATCTTATGCCAAAGATTTGCCGGCTTATTCACAAATTGATTTTAAAACCAATTGTTTAAATTTTAAAATGGATATGACAACGAGCATAAAATACTTGGGTGTTTATATAGACAGCCATCTGAGATGGGATGTACATTTAAATAAAACAGTTAAGAAGATCCGAGGAATGTTACATAAATTTAAGTATTTATTAAGAATACTTACGGTTTCGCAATTAAAAATTCTATATTTTGCATTAGTGGAGTCGCACTTGACTTATGGCATTATCGCGTGGGGGCAGCCACAAATAATTATTTACGAAATTTGGAGGTTATTCAAAAATGGATTTTAAAAATTATTTATAAGAAGCCCAAACTCTTTCCCAGTGAGAAACTATATAATTTTACTAATGTTTTGGACATACACCAGCTCTTTTGTCTCTTTTTGTTAATTATACAGCATAAAGAAAAGGAAACCTTGTTATCTATCACTCACGAGTATAACACCAGATACAGACAAAATGCGACTAGGCTTCCGAAACTAGAAAAGGCAATAGGTAAAAGATGTCACATTTATCTAGGACCAAAACTGTACAATTTATTGCCCAAAGAAATTAAAAATTAGGATATTACAAGAGTACATCTGTTCAAGAAAAAATTAAAGAATGGCTTATGGATAAGCCAAGACATGCAATTCATAGTTTTTTGAATATGAAAAATGAATACATGATAGAACTCTGACTTTGTGGTGTGTTGATGTCCCCAGTGTCATGATTGCTTACTTTATAGATTTCTCCCATTTTGTTTTGATTTGGTTTCTTTTTTTGTAAGCTTGTGAATGACTTTAATGTATGTGTAATAACTTTTCTAGATATAATTTAAGTTATTAGTTTTATTTATATAGCATACATGTATTAGATTTATTTTAGTTATTTTAGGTATATGTCTAGTTTATTTTGTTTATATACGGTCTGTTATTATTATATTTTTTTGGTAATTGTTGGGTAATATGCCTGTAAATTTATGAGACTCCCACGCGCGAAAATATTCTTTGTGGGATTTTTATTTATTTGCCTTTGTTACTCATTATTTAGATCATGTAATTATTGTTTAAACTGGTGAATAAATATTTTATTATTATTATTATTATTTAAGCGACGATGGTAAGAGATCTCTTACCATTTCCAAGATGACCATACTACCCTCCTTATCTTGTTTTGAAAATGCAAAAATAGACCATAAGAACCAATACTGACCCTCCTTATCCTGTTTTGAAAACGCAAAAATAGACCACAAGAACCAATGCAGCTTTTTCTTTTAATAATCCAGCAAAGTGGAAATAGAAAAGGGTTTTAAAATCAAATAGGCATCTAATATTTTAAACTTTTTATAGAATGTAAAAAGAATATTTTAGTGTCACATTTTTTTAGGTTTTATACGTTTTTTCATTATTAGGTATTATAAATCGATATGATCAATGTCAAATAATTTTAGTTGAATTTTCTTTTGTAATTTTTATTACTTTTAAAATTTTTAAAAAGTGTAGAAAAGTAGAATTTTATACTTTTATTTACAAACAGGGGTATAGGTAAATCTTTTAATATATTTTTTTAATTTAAAATAAAAGTAGCAAATTTTTTTGTAACCTATACAGTGTGTCTGCAGATAGTTATTATAATAGGATAAATATTTTTACAATTTTTAAGTTTTAATTCGGCAAAACAAAGACATAACATAAAGTTTAGGTTATAACTAAATATATAAAGAATGTTCAATAGAAAAGTACTCCTATATTTTTAAAATAAAGCATATTTATATAGGTTCTTGTTGTATAAAATTTAATTTTATATCAAGAATTAAAGTTGAGACAAAAAGAAAAAAAAATGTGTCAATTTTTTCCATATCTTATGTATTAACACCTAATTACTTGACACGGGAAGGCAAAAAACTTTTTTGGTATTTTTTAAATCTTAAATTTTGACATATAAGTTATTACCCTCCAACATTAACTTAAAAACTTTTGTTATATTTAAAAAAATAAAGGTATTTTACTTATAAGCATTTTTAATATTTTTACATATAACTCGTTCTGTATATTACCAGTAGAAGTTTTTTTTTGTATTTCTTAGTTTTGGACCATGTGATTAGATTTCGCGAAATTCCCATTTTAAATTTAAAATTTTTTAATTTATTTGTCTTCTTGCAATACGAATCCTGTAAACTTTAAAGTTGACTATTTCCTGTTTTATATTTTTAAATATTTTTTATTTGAATAGTACTTTTATTTATGTTAATTAGGCTGTAAGTCAGGAAAAGATCAGTTATAAAGAAATCTCACAATTCTGGAAAGCCATATAAAAATTGGAAAGGTAAACTTCAACCTGCTAAAAACATAAAAGCACCTTGCCAAAACTGCAGAATGAAATGTATAGAAAAAATTCATGAAGAAGACAGGGTTACGGTATTTCAAAGTTACTGGGATTTAGGAGATGTTAACAAACAGAGAGATTTTATAACTAGGTGTGTGCAGTTTCTCAGAAAAGCGAGAGATCGTAAAAGACCTATCATAAATGAAGGAAATAATGAAGAATTTACTGATGGTAGTAGAAGGTCATTTACTTATATTTACTTTCTACCTATTAAAGAAAAGAAGGTTCAAGTATGCAAAACGTTTTTTTAAATACACTTAGTATTAGTGCACAGGTAGTAAAAACAGTGTTTAATAAACTGGGGAGCGCCGGAGTAGTATCTGAGGATAGACGAGGAAAAGTTTCCAAACACACACTTTTAGATGAATCAGTTAAACAAAGCGTCAGATATCACATAAATTCCTTTGAACTTGTAGAAAGCCACTACTGTAGAAAAAAAAAACGTCTAGATTGTTTTTACCAGCTACTCTCAATATATCAAAAATGTATGTACTTTACCGGGAATATTGTGAAGAAAATAATATTCCCACACCTGCTACAGAAAGCATGTATAGAAATGTATTTAATACAGACTTCAATATTTCTTTTCATCATCCCAAAAAGATCTGTGCGATATATGCCACAAATATCAACACTCCTCCCCAGATGAAAAAAAGACTTGGAAGCAGATTATCAAATTCATATCGCCAACAAAAATAAAGCGAGGTAACTCAAAAATTGCGATAAAGAGAGGGCTATGACAAATAGTCACATATGTGTGGCTGTATTTGACTTACAACAAATATTGCCAGTTCCTAAATCGGAAGTAGGGCTGGCTTACTACAAGCTTAAACTGTCCACTTTTACCTTTACTATTTTTAACCTTGCTACCAAGGGCTGCGATTGTTATATGTGGCATGAAGTTATTGCAAAAAGGGGCTCCTGTGAAATAGGTAGTAATCTTCTTATGTTCATGAAGGACCACATTGCCAAAGGTGTTAAAGAATTTTGTTTTTATTCAGACAACTGTGCAGGCCAGAATAGAAACAAAAATGTATTTTCGCTTTACAACTACCTTTCACAAAAATATGGTATTACTATAAATCACACGTATTTAGAGCGTGGTCACACACAATCAGAGGGAGATTCTGTCCACAGTGTCATTGAGAAGGCCTCTAGAAATATCCCAATTTCATCACCGGACCAGCGGTACACATTGGTAAGGACTGCCAAACGAAATCAGCCATATTATATTGTGCACGAAATTTCACAGGACGAAGTTTTTGATTTAAAAGATCTACAGAATAAAACGACATTAAATTTTGAAAAAGATGAAGCCAATGAGAGAGTGAACTGAAACAAAATTAAAATTATTAAAACATCCCCTGATCGACCAGACTTTATCTTATTTAAATACACTTACAACCACAAAGAAGTTTTTAAAGTGTTAAATTTGCTAGAGAAAGGCAGAAAGAAAATGACAAGTGTAACAAAAGAATACAATTTTAAGAAGTTGTATACCAAACCCATAGCCTTAACTAAAAAAGTACGATCACCTGCAATATCTGTGTAACAAAGCAGTAATTCCCAAGCCGTACCACCAGTTTTTTAGTAATTTGCCTTTTTCTAATCAGTCAACAAATGAATCCGATAGTGAATAACGTTTAGCCACAGAAGAAGTGTTTGTATCATTGTTTTGCTTCAGAAATATATTTTTGGTTCATATCATTTTTTACTCCTTTTTATGGAAAGCCATACGATTTATGTATTTATGTTAAATTAGATATGACTTGAGAGTAAAATAATAATTTTGCTGTATCTTTTCTATTGTAATCTTAATAAATTCTTTGAACAACTAAATAATCTCCCTTATTACATATTGTTTTCCAATCAAAAATTACAACAAGGAGTCAACGTGGATTAAATTAGAGGTTTATAATTTCATATCATAAGCAACCTTGTTCTGTTCAGGAAGGTATTTTACTACTAGTTTACAAATGATAAAAAACGGTAATTTTTCGAAACTGTTAGTTTATGTTTTATTTGACAAGTCCTAAATTTTAGAAAACAGTAATTCAGACTTTCGCGGATTTATTTTACTTATGCTCTCCTTTTAGATTCAAGAGTAGCTGACTGATGTGTGATAATATTTGTTAATTCAAAGAATTCTATGTCCAAAATTTCTATAAGTTCTAATCAACCCAACTCGTGGGCTGGACATAGAATGTATACTTAATTTGCTTGGGTAGCCTAAGTCCATTATCTTTTAAAGATATGACGTTTAACTTATTTCTATTCAAGCACATTATTTCTGACGTTTTAACAATAATTCTAGCAAATTTTAGCATTTTTTTAAAATAAAACATAGTTTCTAGATATAAAAATGTTTCTCCTGAAAAATTTTGAAATTGTTACTTAGGCTAGTTCTGATCTTAAGAGACGATATAACCTTTATAAAATTGTATGCCATAACCTTTTTCTTTTTAAGATATATGCGTGGGTCCCAGCATATAACTGGCAAATTTATATATATTTTTTATTTGGGAATTTTTAAAAACTCAACAAATCCTAAATATTATATGGCGTGGATGTCTGGAGTTAAGTTAAAAACAGGCTATTATACCTATTGAGTAAGAACGTGGGGGTTTAAACAAATTTATTTTAAATTCAGTGTTTTCTTTTTGAAAAAAAATGCCTTAACACGTCGATCTTTATTTTTAGTTGCGTTTTGTTCTTAATAAACTTATGAATACAGGGTGACCCAGAAATAAATGTAGACCATCAGCTTTACTTTTTACATGCGGAACATACAGTGCATTTCTTTAATGCCCCTCTTATTTTTAAACAAATTAATTTAGAAAATAAAAACTTTAGAATATGAAATTGATAAATGAAAATTTTACTGCTGGGCCCTATATCGAAAAAAATTAATATAAAGGGAGATTTTGTGGCATATCATTTTAAAGCTCCTAATAAGTACTTTATAGCCCGAGAATCAAAAGTCAATAGGACCTTGTACAAAAGGGCGCTACTTTAAAAATCTTTTTTGGGTGGTATAATATACGGGGTACGTCATTAAAAAATATTTACTTTTTATCCTACTCTGTATATTAAAACCAGTATTATCACTAAAAAGATCATTAAATAAAACTTAAAGAGAATCAGTTATTTGGATAATTTTTAAAAAATCGCCATATTGTGGTAGGTATTTAGGTAAAGATATTGATTTGTTATTCTAGGGTCATAAGGTACTCGTCAGTGCCATAAGTTCTTTCTTTTTATTAATTTTTTACAGCAGTTATCTTAAAATGTTTATATGTTAATTTTGCTTTAAAATATAGTATTTACCTAGCAAGCAAAGTAGGTCTTGTGATGTTGTGTAATGTTCTATATAAGTCACCCTTTACCAGATACTAAATTTTTATCTCTGGCACCTTACGTCTACATTACTTGCTGATGTTTATAACTTCAGCCATGGTAAAAAGGAAATGTTGCACTGAAATGTACATAGAACATTCTAGAGACTTAACATACGTATATTTTAAAAAAGTCGCGGACGAATATTTACAAAATTTCTAATGTTTACATTTGGTGAGATAGGTATAGAAATATACAGGGTGGCCCACCATATTCGACACGGTCTGTGGCTG
Source organism: Listronotus bonariensis (assembly GCA_014170235.1). NCBI lineage: Eukaryota > Metazoa > Arthropoda > Insecta > Coleoptera > Curculionidae > Listronotus > Listronotus bonariensis. The sequence goes on along the minus strand of JACEGR010000742.1, from coordinate 15,766 downwards.
GATAACCATGGGGTTTTTAAAAAAGTAAATACTGAAACATATACAGGTCGGATAAGACCACAGCATAAAATTATTTTAGTCTATACAGGGTGTCTCAAAAAAGTGTGACGTATCAAAGTTATATTTTTTAAATGGAACACCCTATATTTTATGACGGTTTTAGATTCTACTTTAAAAAATAACTCAAGTTTGTTTATAGTACTAAGTGTCTAATTTTATTCGTTTTTGTGATATTTGATTTTTTGAAAAATGCAGAGGTAAAATTAAATTGATTTTACTTTAACACTTTTAACACTTTAAACTTTAAAATATGTAACAAGATTAGAAAAGGTCTGCCATATCATACGTAGGTCAAATTAAGATCAAATATTGTACAGGGTGATCAAAAAATAATTTCAATTTTTCAGAAAATCAAATGGCCATATCTCTCTTATTTTAAATGGAACACCCTGTATTATTTTACGTTACATGATGATAAATAAAATACTCTTTCAAATGGTGTATAGGTTGCCTATACCTATCTTTTGTGCTTTTTAGTAAAATCTGTTTTTACAAATTTTTAGTACAAATGTTTATTTAAATTAAAGTTGGCTGTGACATAGCAGCCATTAATATTTTCTTGAGAAAATAACAACGACCATTTATTGATTACTAGTGTTTTAGTCAGTTTAAAAGAAATTTCAATGATTTTAAATAAAAACCCTTCTTCTACAACAACAAGATGATATAATACTGGTAGGATGTGAAAAAAATGGTTTACTTTAGTCTAGAGTTAATCCTGAAAAATATTCCAGGAGAAACCATCTGATAACCTTAATAGTTGCTTTAAACAATTTGACACAGTGATTATGGATAATGGAAGAAACGAGTTATAGGTCACAGAATGTCGTCATAACTGACCAGAGGCGTTATTGGGATTGTTTAAAAACACAAGTTTTATCATTACCACATTCAGCTGAAATAAGTGTTATTGGAAGTAGCATTATAAGCAACTAATGAATTTTTTTCTCTGTGAATTTTAAAAATAATGACAGATAATACAAAATCTTTAAATTTTGTGCTTTTTTCCAACAAATTTACATTTTGCAATAACGGCTTAGTAAATAGGCATAGCTATATCACAGCCTACTTACATTTAAATAGACATTTGGAATAAAAATATGTTAAAACGGAATTTACTTAAAAGTATAAAAGATAGGTATAGGCAACCTATACACCATTTAAAAGAGCATTTGGTTTGTCATCATGTGATGCAAAAAACTACAGGGTGTTCCATTTAAAATAAGAGAGATATTGCTATTTGACTTTCAAAAAATCGAAATTATTTTTTGATCACCCTGTATAATCTATGATCTTGATATGACCTACGTATGATACGGCAGACTTTTCCTAATCTACAAATTTTAAAGTTTAGGGAGTTTATATTGGTAAAATAAAATTAATTTAATTGCACCCCTGCATTTTGAAAAAATATCAAATATCACAAAATCGAATAAAATTAGACACTTGGTACTATTAACAAACTTAAATTATTTTTTTATGTAGAATCTAAAACCGTCATAAAATATAGGGTGCTCCATTTAAAAAAATATAACTTTGATACGTCACACTTTTTTGAGACATCCTGTAGAGAGTAAAATAATTTTATACTGTGGCCTTATCCGACCTGTATATGTTTCAGTATTTACTTTGTTTAAAACTCCATGGTATATATTCAGAAAGTAGTGGCGGATCCAAAAATACCAAAATATACAGGATGTTCCATCTGAAACTTCAAAGTCGATGCCACTTTTTGATAAAAGCAGCAACGCTGAATGGTGAAAAATATTTTAGATCGTTAGATCACAAACCATTACCTATGTTGTCCAGATTTTCAAAAAATCCAATGTTTCGTTTTCCGTAAACGTCTAAGGTACCATCGACCATGAGACACCCTGTATACTGGATGTCCCATTTAAAAAACTAAAACATTTTATTACACTTATCTGGTACACCCTGTATAATTGGTAAGTGCACGTAGTTCATGATTTCTGTCCAAAATATATACCTAAATTTTAATTGAAATTGGGCAAGTATTTTTGGACACAGTGTATAATTATTTTCAAACGTTTTGCTTTGAATTGCACAAATCATACTAACCAAAGAAAATGATTGCCAAATATAGAAACAATATCTTTTAAATAATATAAGAAATTTTTTAAACTATCTTATACAATTTTTAGTAAACATATTTTGTCTTTGTAATATCGAAACCCTACCAAGAGAATATTTATATAAATTTTGGATTTTTTCATTCTTATTTTCAGTCCATAAAAAACAGATTAAAGTGCTTTTTAAAACTAAAAATATGTAATAGTCCAAAAAATATGAATGTATATTTTACGGTGCATATATGGGCAGGTCATGTACAAAGACAACCTGACACTCGGTTGGTAAAGTTGGCTTGGGAAGGAGCACCTATGGGACGAACCAGGGCCGTATTAAGGGTATGAGGCGCCCTAGGCTAAAATTTCTGGAGCCCCTATTTTGCTCTTAGCTGCGCAGCGCCTTCTCACTTACAGGCGTCTTCCTTCCTTACTTCACCACGTCATTACCTCCTTTTCGCCCCTATTTCATTTATTTCAAAACACCTTATTCACAGAGAAATTACTCCGATCTAGGTATCCATGGATTTACGGCACTGGGACGAACCTTTGGGACGCCCCCGTATGAGGTGGCGTGATAACATCAAAGCGGACCTAAATGCCATCGGAATAGAATACGACCCTGCATTGATGGAGGATCGACACCAATGGAGGCGAATAGTATAGTCGGCCAAGACCCACCCCGAGTGGTAGAGCCATGGAGTAAGTAAGTAAGTAGGCTAGTGCCTATTTTAGTTTTTATATGCGAAACCGGTGTATTGAAGAAAAAAGTCCAAAAATCAAATTTGTTGCAAAATAAAAAGGGATTTAAATAATAATTTTTATTTTAAAAAAGCAATGGTGTAACATTTTTTTTTGAAAACCTGTAGTACTCATACCAAAACGGACGCCACTGGTAGAAATATTTTAAAATCTATTACCTTAAAAATTATTATTGGTGATTAGTAGGTGCATGCCAAATTTCATTAAAATATCTTAAAAGGTTTCAAAGTTATGATAAGAAAACGATATTTTTCTTAAAATTTTAACACCCTGTAGCTCAAAAGTTAAGAGACTTAAAACATATGTATTTTTTTAATCTTTTTGACATCCCACGAAGGCATATGCCTAAATACCGGAGTACCGTGTGTGTCGGGTTATTAGATGTTTAACCCATCGTTCCCCCTGTTCCGTCAATGTTGTCCAAGCACTGAAACATGCAGTTATGCATTTTACAGCACCTTTTAGACAACGCGGTAGTGCCACCACAGTCGTTATTTTTAAATAACTTCTACCTAAAAAATTATTTTTCTTTCTTCTAAAAATGGGCTCAGAAATCTTATCATGTACTTTTAGCCATCAATTTAATTAAACCCTGTTGATTGAAAACAATTATTAACGAATTTAATAACGTTTTATTTATTTTTAAATCCAGTAGTTGTAAAATTTGATTATTCACTTAAACTCCAATTTAAAATAAATGCTGAGCTGCAAAGCCATCCAACCAAACGTAGTAATCCAGAAAAATTTAATTTAAAATTACATTTTTTTTAGATTTTAATTTGAACAGGCTTTCGACTGGCAAATTTAAATTAAGTTTTTCGTTTAAGATAAATTATCTCTAAAATTATTAGGCTTGATTAAATAGCTGATAAATTGGGTAAATTTGTAAGACTTATATTTTTATTTTACTTCCATTGCCTTTTTAAAGTGGACCTTTATAAGTCATTTAAAAAACCTCACCACTATATATATAGCCCCAATTTTGTTTAGGTAAGTTTAATTCTATTGTTAATAATGTACAAACTGTAAAGGGTAGTTATAAACTATTATACATTAGACTGGCCAAAAATAAACAACATTTTTGTTTCTAACGGAACTACAAAAATATTGTTCATGACGACCAAAAAAATATCTTGAAATTTTAGCCCCTAATATTATCATCAAGAGGTGCAGATTTTTATTCAAAATCTAAAACTTTTAACCATTTTATATTCTTGAAGGAAATTAAAATCTTTACAAAAGAACTTTTCCGTTGAACAAGAACACTTAGACTCTGGATTTTTTAAACTACTATTAATATCTATATCTTTATATAACAAATTATTATTTTTAAGGAAATTTTCTGCTCCACAGAAAAAGTCTCTTACCATTTTTTGATAAATTTATTTCTTTCAAAGTTAATACAATAATTAATATAATAATAATAACATTGAAAGAAATAAATTTGTCAAAAAATGTTGAGAGACCTTTTTCGTAGAGCATAAAATTTCCCTTAAAAATAATTATTTGTTTTATAAAGATATAGATATTAATGGTAGTTTAAAAAATCCAGAATCCAAGTGTTCTTGTTCAACGGAACTTACTAAAAAGCTTTTTGTAAAGATTTTAATTTCCTTCAAGAATATAAAATGGTTAAAAGTTTCAGATTTTGTATAAAAATGCAACAATTGGTGAAAACTCAATGATTTTAATGATGAACCTCTTGATGGTAATATTAAGGGCTAAAAATTTCAACATATTTGAAGAAAAATGTAAACTGGGTTTCTTTAAACACCAACCCAACTTTCTCTGGAGTGGCAGTTTCAGGGTGGTTCTATATTTTAGTATGATTTATTATTTAAAGTAGGAACTTTCTAAGCTAAATTTGTTACAGAAAAACTACTATTAAAACAATTAAATTTTATTTATAGCAAAAAATAAATTATTAAATAATGGTGAGTTTAACTTAATAAAGGCTCGAAAAAACGAATAGTCTTTAGGATCTTATTTCTAAATTACCTTACAGTTTATTGTCAGTAAATGTGTCCAGTCTGCACAGCACATTTTGTCTGCGGTGTTATTTTATGTTGTAATGGTGAAAAAAGTAACCTCTTGTTACATGAGTGAAATCTTAATCTACACCTTGGGGGTAAAAAAGAACCCTGGCGTTCTTTTTCTTCAACTTGAGCGCGAGATGTAACCTTTGTTACTACTTAAGCGGTCTCCGGGTAGACACACTTGGGGAAACATATAACGATGTTACGTTAGAGGTCTCCGAGTACACACGGAATTTGGAGTTTCGTGGAGAGAAACTGAAATAGAGGTGGGTCCAAAGAAAAAGAAAATGGTTAAACCAATAAAAATATAGAAACAAATTAAAACAAATATGGCTTCCATAATTTAGAAATCCTCTTGGTCAACTAAAAGAACCAATATCTAGGGTGAAATTATTAAAAGTTAATCTCGGAACTAGTCAAAGCCCCGACAAAGCATGCCGATATCGCTGTAGCGCAAGGCGCCAAAAGCGCGGCCGCGTTTGTAATAAAGCGGGAGAAGCCCGGCGGAGATCTTCAAATGATTATTTCTGATTTCGCCGAAAGGAGACATGAACCGGGATTATATAAACAAAGAATTTAAAAATAGATGAATAATCTTAGAAGTCAATAAAAAGATTATTTGAGGTTTTCAAGGAAGTAAATTTAAATAATTTGCAACTTTGTAAGAAAATAGAGAGTTTTCGCAACAATATTTTTTTCGTCGTCATTAATAATATTTTTATAGTACCGTAAGAAAAAAAAATGTTGTCTGTTTTTAGCCACTCTATTGTATTATAGTTTATACCTACCCTTAACAGTTTGTATATTATTAACAATTAAATTAAACTTACTTAAACTAACTATACAGTGGTAAGGTTTTCTAAATGACTTATAAGGTTCACTTTGAAAAAGGCAATAGAAGTAAAATAAAAACATAAGTCTTACAAATTTACCCAATTTATCAGCTATTTAATCAGGCCTAACAATTTTAGAGATAATTTATCTTAAACGAAAAACTTAATTTAAATTTGCCAGTCGAGAGCCTGTTCAAATTAAAATTTAAAAAAAATGTAATTTTAAATTAAATTTTTCTGGATTACTACGTTTGGTTGGATGGCTTTGCAGCTCAGCATTTATTTTAAATTGTGGTTTAAGTGAATAATCAAATTTTACAACTACTGGATTTAAAAAATAAATAAAACGTTATTATATTCGTTAATATTCGTTTTCAATCTACAGGGGTAATTTAATGGCTAAAATTACAGGATAAGATTTCTTAGCCCATTTTAGAAAGAAAAATTAATTTTAAAAATATTTATTTGTTTTCTAAAGATATTTTTATTTATGTTTGTTTAGAAAATCCAGAATGAAAGAGACAATATTAAAAACTTTAATTAATGTTTATGGCGCTATTACAAGAAAACGGCTTGTTCTACGAAAATTTACTAGAAAAGTTTTTTGTAGAGCCTTTAATTTCCTTTAGGAATATGAATTGGTCAAAGGTTCAGGTGTGACTGATTCCGAGATTTTGTTTAAAAAATTTAAATAATGCACCTTTTATTTTTAATATTAAGGGCTAAAAATTTCAGAATATGTTTCTTACAGTACCGTTAGAAAAAAAATTGTTAGTTTTTTTGGGCCTGTATTATATATATATTATTAAAAAAATCCCAAGTTGTTAATTTCTTAACATTTTACCTAAATTTTATTCGAACTTGCAAAAGTTTATAGACGGTGGGTATAAAAAACTGTAAAAATCTATTTTTATATAAATTTGGGGAAAGTGGGGTGGATTCATACAAGGAGCACCTACATACATTGAGTTTATCTGAAGTTAGGCACGAAGTAAAATAGTAACGTAAGTGGGTGTGCACAGTTTTTATGTGTGTTTACAGACTGGTGAAGTTTCAGAATTTTCGGTGCGGTAAGATCGAGTGCACAACACGGAACGTGTTTTTGTCTCGCGTAAGTAATTTCATAACGTAACTTTGGACATATTTTATGGCCAGTTACTATTTTTTGGATTAATTATTGCTATTTAATCCTACTTATAATAATACAAAGGCACTAATTTAATGTGTAAATTAATGTAGATAACAACGGTTTTTCTATTTCAATTTTTTTATTAATTAGCATGTGCTGCGGCAGGTCCTACTTATAATAATACAAAGGCACTAATTTAATGTGTAAATTAATGTAGATAACAACGGTTTTTCTATTTCAATTTTTTTATTAATTAGCATGTGCTGCGGCAGATTCATACACAAGTAGGATGGGGCACATTCATACTGTATAATTGTATCCCTGGTCCTTTATGAATATTTTTTTAACTATTATTTTTTGTTACACCGACGATTATAGTTGTAAATATTATATAAAGTAGTTTAAGTTTCATTTTTAAGAAAAAAAAGAGGGTGCTTTATGAACTTTGTGTCTTTGAATCTCAAGGATCAGTTAATTTATCAGACATAGTGATGATATTACCATAAATTTTAGGTCATAATCTGTTAATAACATAGGCTTATTAATTTTAGGTTTTGTAATGTTAAGGTATCTTTGTGTTAACTAGGGTTTTTTTTTATTTGATATTATTAATAATGTATAAGCAATATTTTTTTTACATTTTGAGATTGTTACTTTTAATAAATATAACTGACTAAAACAAAAATTGTGTGTTTACATGTAACGTAAAGACCGTTTATTGACACTCTCTTCACTATTCGTTATTTATGTTCATATCACGAAACTATTGCGATGTTAAAATAGGCATTAACAGATTTAGATAGAAACTGTTTTTTAATTTTGAATTTTAATATTTGTTTTGTATGTTAAAAAAATGTATTTGTGTTTTTTTTTATAAAGTATGGTATAAAACAATAATAAACAATAATTATGACAAATTAATAGTGATGTTAAATGTGCCCCTTCGGTTGTATGAATGTACCCCACTAATAGGGTACATTTATACATTTTGCTTTTTTTGAAAAGTCTTATGGAAACTTGCGCATGTAGATTTTAAATAATATTAAGGTTCTACTACAATATGAACATAGTTAAGCTACTAGTGTGTTATAAATTTAAAGAGATATACCTAAAACACGGCATTCCACAAAGCAAAATATAAAAACTGTATGAAGCCGCCCCACTTTTCCCTACTGCTTATTTGGAAAATGTTTCACATATAATGAAGCAAACGCAGACGTTACAAAAAACTAGGTAAAAAGTTTTTATCCAAATTTAGATCCTAAAATATGACCACATTTTTCCTTAACGCCTCTAAATTTTAAAAGGCAAAATTGCTTGATTTTTGATTCTGTGCACGTGCTGGTTTAAATTGTTACCAAGCTCTTTTATACAAATTCACGTCTGGAGTTTTAAATAACCAAATTTTATTTCATGTCGAATTATTTGTATAACTTTTCACCCAAAATAATTTTTGATTTTATTAGCTTAAGTTTATAGAATTTCCTTTGGTTAATTAAAGGACCGGTCTTTGCTAATAAAACAAATTACTTGATTTTGAGTAGAGTAAAGTTATATATATATCTATAGTATATATATATAGACTAGTCTTTACTTATAATATATATATATATATATATACCTAGTTATGGGAATAGTATAGTATATATATATATTTTGATAAGTTAATGAACTTTTTTTGTATTACTTTAACAAAAAATGTTTTACTAAAACAATTAAGACATAAAAATAAACAGAAAAACTGGGTTATTAATATAATAAATCAATCTAGTGGTGATTTAAAACACCTCTTTCAGCTTAGTAAACATTACCCTGAATTAAAAACACCCTGGCCAAAAACCACAAAATCTTGGTTAATAGCACTAAAAAAACGTTTTTTAAAGATCATATTAACAAAGCTAAAAACAGCATTTGGAAAGCATGGAAGGAAGTCGGGAAAATAATAAAGGTAAAAAAAATAACAAGACCGAGCTTTTAATAAATGTGCTAAATATAATGCTAAAATCTTTAATATTTTTTAAAAAATGCTCCTTTAAATATCGTTAATAGGATGGGAGTAAGAATAAATAAACTAATATCCTTAGTAACGGAAAAAATTAAGAAATAATATTTGCCCGGTTTTGACAAGGTATCGGGTGTGCTTTTGGGAGTGGGATTAACCCATTGGCCGGAGTTCTAATATATAATATTATTAATAATAATATATTAAATAATAAATCATTTAGTTAGTTAGTTTTAAACAAGGTAAATTTCCGAAAATTCAACAATATTATTTCTATCATAAAAAAGAAGATACATTTAATGTAGAAAATTGTAACCCTGTGACCTTGATATAGGTTTTCTCCAAGTTATTGGAATATGCTTGCTTAAAAAGACTAAAACAATTTCTTCACAAGCATAAAGTTTCACATCTTGCCAGTTCAGTTTTCGTAGAAATAGTTCTACGATGACTGCCATGCATCACCTCTACTGAGAATTGGTAAAACATTTAGAGGGGTGGCGAGTACCCTGCGGGGATTTTTGCGATCTCAGCAGAGGATTTGACTGTGTAAAGTGTACGCTGAAGATTCAAGTTTCACTGCAACAGCCGTACCAAAAGGACTTTTGCAGTGCAAGGTTTGTGCAGATTATATGAATAGTTTTACCAAACTATTTTACATTCTAGACGATATCTAAGACAACATACCTTAGATCAGTGTAAACAAAAGTTAGACTCTAATTATTAAATATAAATTATAATGCTATCAGGACAATGGAATCCACCAAGTTCTTGGTGGTCAATGACCTTTGGATCAGAATCCTGAACTAATCAAGATTCACTGTAATTTGCTTTGCTCCTTATAAAACCAGTTTTGTTATTAAATTAAAAATCCAAACATCGTTGTGTATAATAAGGAAGTTCTTTCAGCTGGCCATTGTACGCAGATCCCATTTATAAGGGGATATCCTTTAGAGTGTCGGTACTTTCTCCAAGTCAATTCTAGGTGCCAACTGTAGCATTCGCCCTAGGTCCAGTCCCGCAAGGTTTAGTGATTCGGATTCAATTTTGTTGGTTCCAAATATGTCCTCTCGTGGAACCTTTAGACCCCTACATTCCATAATCACGGGAGAAGGGGTTACATCTTTATTTCCACGCCACCTAAAGATGTTATTTGCTACCAGATCGAATCTGGCTAGGTACATTTAGTGTACCATTTTGAGAGTAGCCAGAAGGACTAGTTGCAGATCACAGTTTAGAGAAATGTGTATTTTTTCTCTTCCAGGAACTTGGATATACGACTAATGACGATAAATGACTAATTTAATGAAAACTGGCCAGGTCAACCTACTTTAAGAATTTACATTTTTAAATAACAGCAATTGTTATAGGTATCCAATAAAAACAAAGAAAAAAGTTTTATACTTGTTCATAATGTTTTGTTGATTCTTCTAAATAAATATTTAGATTTTCTACAAAACTTGGCACTCATTTAGATCTCCATTCTTTTTGCGGTGGTGAAGCCCACAGCCAAGCATAATGTTTTTATGGGAAAAATGTATTAACTCCTGGTTTTGGTTTGTTTTTATCTTAAAATCAATAAAAAAAATTTAATCAAGCTTTTTTATTTACATGCTCCAAAAACCTGTAAAATAAATGTCCACGGTTAGAGTTTACAAAAATTCAAATGTATTAAATATTTTCGAACAAATGTTTTTTTTTTTTTGGTAAAAAATCTGAATTGCAAAAAAATTAAATGATTCTAAGAATCTTTAAGAACGCCAAGAATAAACTTTCTTTATGAATAACCTCTAAAAAAGCTTAACAAAAATAATACTTAAAATTTCAAGCCAAAAACCTTGACATATATTACTTTTTATATGCCTGGCCTTGGGCTATTAAGGTGGTTTAAAATAAACGTAAGGAAAGTTTTTTCATACATATATTACAGAAAATTGAAAGGGGAAATGGATTGTAGGAGTAACCAGGCTAAAATCTCCCTTTTATATTTAAAATGGTGATATTGCACAAAGAAACTAAATAGTAAAAACATATTATTATCAGTTTAATTTATAAAATACTTTTACAAATGTAAAATGTTTTATACAGGGTGTCCGGGAAAATGTGAAAAATCTCTTGCACACGTATGGAACAGATGAAAATAATACGACAAGTTCCTATAAAAAATTTTCCGTTTAAGCCCCCTGCGGAGATATGAACCCTCAAAGGGGGCAGATAGAAATCGATTTTTCGTGAATAACTTTTAAAGCGCTCGGTAAAATTTGATAATATTTTAGTACGATGCATACTAGCATACTAGTAAAGACCTCTTAAAATAGTGCCCTTAAAACGCTTGTCGCTTCTTTGGTTTGCCAGGGACGGACTAGTTTTTGCACATTATTGATAATATTTTTACGCCCAGTATGGTGAAGACACAAAAAATATGTTTTTGGTAGTTTAAACCTTTTGCTAAAAAAGGTACTCTTGTTTGACATCGATAAAATGAGCCGTTTTTGAGTAAAAAATTATTTTAACAATAAGAGTTTATTTTTGTTTAATAATACAATATTTTATTTTCGATGTAATTTATAATTTTTGATTCAGTATTGAAGTCCTCTCGTAGCAGGTCAGGAATTTGTTGCAAATGTTGTTAAAATAATTTTTTACTCGAAAACGGCTCATTTTATTGATGTCAAACAAGAGTACCTTTTTTTTAGCAAAAGGTTTAAACTACCCAAAAACATATTTTTTGTGTCTTCACCATACAGGGCGTAAAAAATATTATCAATAATGTGCGAAAACCATTCCGTCCCTAGCAAACTAAAGAAGCGACATAAGTTTCAAGGGCACTATTTTAAAAAGTCTTTACTAGTATGCATCGTACTAAAATATTATCAAATTATACAGAGCGCTTTAAAAGTTATTCACGAAAAATCGATTTCTAGCTGCCCCCTTTAGGGGATCATATCTCCGCAGGGGGCTTAAACGGAAAATTTTTGATGGGAACTTGTCGTGTTATTTTCATCTGTTCCATACGTGTGCGAGAGATTTCCCACATTTTCCCGGACACCCTGTATAGGTGAAACTTGTAGACCATTAGCTAAACACATAAAAGAAGACAGATCATACATTAAAAACACAGAATTTTATAAATGGAAAATCTGTCAACACGCATTTAATAACAATCATAGAATAAACTGGGATGCCTTTAAGTATTTTAGCAAAGAAAACTTGTTCTAAAGAACTCAAAATTAAAGAAAGTGCGTATATATTATTAAATAAAGATAATTGTGTAGCATCAATTTCAGTTAATTTAAATAACACTTGGTTGCCTTTGCTTGATACTGAAGTATCTTCAGGACAAACTAAAAATCAACTAACTCATCACCTTTTTGTCTTACAAATAATAAGGTACACCAGTTACTTATGTCACTCATGACACATATGTCAAACTATTTTCAGTTAGAGATACTAAAAAAAGCCTAAAATTTTAATTATTTTTAATTTAAATAGTTAGTAAATTTTTTATTTTTATTTTTTAATCTTAACTTGACAACGGTGGCAAACTTGTCAAGTATGCAACAATTTTACAAATAGTTTTTCCAAAATAACATTTAACAGGCTTTTTAGAAAATAGCCAAATTTAGGGAAAATGGCCTAAAATGACATACTTTGTAAATTTCAGCCCATATTTCAAAAAATAATAATGCGATTTTTTATAACAAATTGTTAAGTGCCTTAACAACTCATTTTTATTAAATAATTAGGCTAAGATTCACCTAATCCAGCATAGAAAAAAGTTAACGACTATTTTTTACAATGTTCCAAAGTATGTCATTTTAGGCATGGTGTCAGATAAAATGACACAATAGGTTACGCTAAAATGGCATATACCTTCAGCAGACGACTATAAAGGATTTTATAAAGTAAAAACCTATAAATTAAATAAACCTAAAACTTATTTGTATTAAAAACATTTATAATATGATAAGGTATTTTATGCCTTATTTGTTTTTTGGGAGATTAAATTTAAACAAAATATATTTAATTATTTGCCTTATCTCCAGAATAAAATTAAAAAGTTTATTTAACATTTAAAGAATTAAAACTTTTATATATTATAAAAACTATTCTGCTCTTACACAATATGATGAAAGTTATAAAATACTTAAAAAAAGATAAAATAATAAAATATATAATATTAAGTTACTTACAATACAAAGGTTTCAATCTATAAACAAAGGTTTATTAGCTCTCGGTTGAAATTATTTAAATCCAATAAAAAAAAATCTTAACAAGACGCCAGACGGAAACTGGGCCAATGGTTGAGTCTCAAAAATGTGGTAAATAGTTTACCAAAAATATAATAAACAGTTTTTTAAACTGTTTACCACATACCACAATATTGTGTAAAAGCAAAATAGTTGTTCATAATATATTAAAGTTATAATTAATTTACTTAAAATGTTAAATAAACTTTTAAATTTTAGTCTAAAGAAAAGCTAAATAATAATTTAGTTTAAATTTAATCTCCTAGAAAACAAATAAAACATAAAATACTTTATTATATGGCTAAACATTTTTTACTATTCTTTTTACCTGGTTAAGATACCTAATAGGTGTATCTTTTACCAGTTAATTTTTTCAGAAGTAACACAAACTCTAAAATATCCACCAGACATTTCATATTTTAATAAAACAACTTTTATAAGTTTTCTAATAAGTTTATCAGTGAATTTTTATGTAAACTGTAACTTTTACCACATTTTTGAGAAGCAACCATTGGCCCAGTTCCCGTCTGGCGTCTTATTAAGATTTTATTTTATTGGATTAAAATAATTTCAACCGAGAGCTAATGAACCTTTGTTTATATATTGAAACCTTTATATTGTATATAAGTTAATATTAAATATTTAATTATTTTATTTCTTTAAAAGTAATCATAACTTTTATTATAATATTGTGTAAGAGTAGAATGGTTCTTCATAATATATAAAAGTTTTAATTTCCTTGAAATGGTAAATAAACTTCTTAATTTTGTTATGGACAAAAGCCAAATAATATTTTGTTTAAATGTTTTAACAACAAAGTTCACGAAACATATTTTTGCTCTAGAGCATTAAGAGCATTCAGCATGGGCCTTTGAACAACCTTGGCGTATAGATTTCGTGTTATATTTAGCAACCATTAAGAAAAAAAGTTTTTGACGTTAACAAACACGTTAAAATAGTATGTCATTTTATATTTATTACATGTATGTCGTTTTACGACAAACGACAATTTAGCAAAGATGTTTAAATTTTGAAAGTATAAATGAATCGGTCATTTGAGAAACAGCATATGTCAGTTTTAAGCCATTTTACAGAAAATTTAAAAAAACTGAAAATCTAAAAGGATAGTTGACAAAATTATTTTTAAATAATTAGCATTTAAAACCCGCCCGATTACTGGTAAAATACGATAGTATTTTAAACTTTAAAGAAAAATAAGTAAAAAATATGGGTATTTGAAAATACGCGACATGTGATGTTTCTGAAATGAACATAAAAACTCAGCAAATAAGGTTATATTTATATTGAATAATACATGGAAAAACATTACAAAAAAAAACAATACTAATGGTCTTTATTTTCAGTTCTTTGCCAATTTACTCCTATTATCTCGTATAGAAGTCGTGGTGTTTTTTTGGAATGTATAAAAAAGTCGCTTTATGTCATCAAGTTTTCTTGAATTTATAGGAACCTATCCGTGTGGATAAGCTGGTTGTTGAACAAGGGTAGGAAATTGTAATAAGTTGGAAGTCGCAAGTCTAAATTTATGGCTCGTAACACTATCTATAAAATTAAACGGCTTAACTACCCCAGGTCCATTAGAAGAATATCTAAAATGCGTTAAGTTCGAAATTTTAAATGTACATTTTTGGGCCCTTGGCACACCTCTATCAAGAGATTTAATGGACAAAATGTTTTTTTTATATAGAACTTCGGCCACCAACTTTTAAAATCAGCAATATCTTTAGTTTTTGCAATTTTTACAACATACTACAGCACCTTTCTAATTAATATATTTTTCACCTTTTAGTCTACCATTTTTTATTATTTCACACTTGTATAACTTTCTTTTTTCTTATTCTGTGCTAAATTTATCAAAGCATTATTACTTCCACTACTTGTAGACGCCATGTTTTACAATAACAAACAACAAAACAAAAAACTGCCTACTTATAATGCTTCGAGAAAGAGCACATGTCACCGACTTGTGTCGTTACTAAACGGAATCAAATATTAATAGGAGAATAAAATCGTGCAATATTATTAGACAAGTGATGTTTTTGTATGATTCGATGTATTTACCCTTAAATATGGAATTAACAGTATAATATCAAAATGGCCGAAAAAATGACATGTGCTGTTTCTCAAATGACCGATTCAAATATACCTTTAGTAATCATATTTATAAATAAACCAAGCCAAATTATTGTTCTAAAAAAAATTATTTAAGAAGTCGCTGCTAAATTAGAAAATTAAAAATATATGAACTGTGTCATTGTATCTGAATATGCCATTTTAGGCCAGTTTCCCTACAATTATACAGTTTTCTTATTAAATCAATAAAGGGAGCCAATGTATGACGGTATCAAAATTTACATAGAATTTTCTATGGCCAGCCTGGCGATGCACCTCTCGCTATACGTAAAATGGTGTTAAGATAAATCGCAGATCGATGGAACCTCCAAACCTACCCTGCAACCAGACCCCATTTCAGTAAACACACTACCCTACTTAAATATTAGACTTCATATCCCTAAATACACAAATTAATAGGCTTAACGCAGCAAACAGTATTAAAGTTTTCTTAGTACTATGGCGGCACACGCAAGATGC